>PVKS010025057.1:0-30082 GCA_004027875.1 Aplodontia rufa | reverse complement strand
CCCCAGTATAAAAAAATAAAGGTAGATAAGGAGATATTTTAAGAGAAAGCACATTCATGAAGCTTTTATTACAGTATATCATTATAATTGTTCTATTTTATGATTATTGTTGTTAATCTCTTCCTGTTCCTAATTTACAAATTAAACTTTATCATAGGTTTGTGTATATATATATGAAACTGCACATAAAGGTGTTCAGTCCTGATGCTTCCGGCTTCCAGTGGGGGTCCTGGAATGAACTACAACACGCAGGGCAACCAACGCAACTGAGGCTCGTGAACGAAGCCAGCCTCGAGGGCTGCACGTGGAACAAGTCCCCTAAAGGAAATTCCGCAGAAGACAAAATCACAGGAAGATGAAAAAGATCATCAGTGGGCAGGGAGAGGGGAGGGATAACTCCAAAAGGCCTGGGGGAAATTTGGAGAGGGAGGAACTGTCCTATCGTGATTGTAGTGCTGGCCCCATAGCCATTCACATGACAAAAATGGCAGACCTGTACGCTAAAAAGTTTGCTGTTTGTAAATTATACATTATTTTTTTTAAAGGTGAATTAAAGGTCACCTCCTAAAAGAAGCAAAATAAAACACATTCTGAAACAAGTGGCTTTTTTTTGTTTGTTTGTTTCAGGAGCCCATTCAGGATACCACATTGCATTTAGCATTAATAGTGTTTTTAAATTATATTTCATTAGAACATTGTGGCCCTTGACTGCCAAGCCAGGTAAATGTGAAAAGCCCTGGTGGTGTGCCTGATTTCAGCTGCAAGCCTCCCTCAGCTTCCCAGCCTTCCTCCTACCTTATGTTCCCATATCACTGGTTATATCTAACAGGCTGTCATTTTCCATACCAAAGAAAAATGCCAGCAATTACAGGATCCTACCAGCTTTAAGATGCATCCCAATTCTGAGACATATACATGTGAAAGTGCACTGAAATTAACATAATATAGCACACATCTTACATATTTTATCTATTGTTTACTTGTCCCCTTAGAATGTTGATTCCATGTGAGCAGGATTTTTATTTTGTTCCATGATATATCTTTGGTCCTAACAGATAGGAGATGCTCAAAAAAATGGGTTGGATGAACAAATGAATGATAAAATGAAACTGTTTGTTGAGCATCCATGCTTGGCACCATTCAAAGCTCTCTGCTGGTGTTTAACTCTTTGAATTGTGTTGAATTTTTTATGCGAATGGGAATTTCCTATCAATTGGCAATCACACAGAAGGTGACGTTTTCAATTCGTAACCTAAACAGACATAAACAATTACAAGAAGTAAAGAGTATCATCTCCAACAATTAACTGAAAACTAGAACTGATGCTAATTTTATTCATCAAAAAAATATTGACCAAGGGGCTGGAGCAGTGGCTCAGCGGTTACGGCGCTTGCCTGGCATGTGCAGGTACGCGAGTTCAAACCCCAGCACCACGTACATACGTACATAACAGAGTACGTGAAAAACTAAATCAAAATAGATTCTCTCGTTCTCTCTGTGTCTTGCTCTCTCACTGTCCCTCTCTCTTTAAAAAAAAAATCTTGACTGAGCATCTCAATATTTTTGGCACTTTCGAAAGTTCTGACCACTGTAGATTTGTTACTTCATTTAATCCTCACTACAATGCAGCTATTATTATAAGCCGTGTTTGGAATGGGGAAACCCAGGTACAGAAAAGTTAAGGAACTTCTTACCAAATGTCAGGGTCAAAACTCAGGGCAAGGAAGCCCACGTTAGCATCTGTGTTCTAAAGCAATGGGCTAACCCAGCTTCGTAACCGCTAAAACATCCTGTCCTGTGTCCACTGAAGTGGTGTTTAAGAAATCAATAAAGCAACAAAATCATTAACTTTTATGACCAAAGTGACACCATAAACCCCCCAGTTAATTGTGCTATTCAGTTTTCTGGCTGTTTAAACACCAAGAGGCAAAAGGAAGGCAAAGCCAACCTCCCCTGGTTTTGTTGACATTACCTGGATGTCCTCAATATGAACAGCTCTATGCTTGGTGATGGGGACAGAGAGGTGAGAGGCTGGTAAACCAGCGATCGTCACCATGGAGGCCTACGGGACCTTTAAAGTGAGCCTGAAGGAAGAGCCGGGACTTGTCCACCTTGAACTGGCGCGTGACAGAGGTGTCTCAGTTGGCCAGGTGGACAAGCAAAGGAAGGCTGGACCTCCTGCCCGGCAAACCTCCTGCCCTTGATACCTGAGCCTGGATCCATTCATTCCCGTCTTTGTAAAACGGTTTTCAGTGCCCTGAAACCAGAGATCAGCTCTAGCGCCCTATCTCTGCCAGAGCAAATATTGAGAAATGTCCAGCTTGATGACTTTAGGGTTGCACCTTATTGCATGTGCCATGAGATGGATCTCCTCCCCCACCCCCACAATAGAGAATCGGGGGGCTGAGGCAAGGCTAAGTCCAGGTGAATGAGATGGGGAAGAACCAGGGACTGTCCCAGCATGCAGAGTATAAGGAAAGAACTGAGAGAGTGATGGAGATCGATGTTGCTAAATTTTCTGTCAGAGCGAAGATTGGCAACCGCAAGGAATGCAAATGCAGCTGTCCTGGGATCTTCCCAGAACCACTGTCTCCTTTTCTTAAAACTAAATACAACGGTGCTTATATTTATACTCACCTACATATATCAAAGTTTGCTCAAGAAATTTTATGTATTAAAAAACTTACCAGGGGGACTGGAGTGCTGGCTTGGAGGTTACGGTGCTTGCTCTGCATGCGTGAGTACACAGGTTCAAACCCCAGCACCCATATACACAACTAAGTGTCAGAGCAATGAAAGCCATGTGAAAAACTAAATAAAAATCTATTCTCACTGTCTGTCTGTCTCTCTCTCTCACTGTCCTTCTCTCTTAAAAAAAAGAAAAAGAAAACCTACCAAGCTCAGTGGTTACAGAGCTTGCCTGGCATGCACAAGGATGCAGGTTCCAACTCCAGCACCACATATACAACTAAGTGTTAGAGCAATGAAAGCCACATGAAAAACCAAATAAAAAATTGATTCTCCCTCTCTCTTTAAAAAGGAAAAAAACTACCAAAGTGACCAAAAAAAATTGCTGACAAGAGTTCCTGGGTTTTCCTGCTCTATTGATTTAGCTAGCATGAAAGCCCCACCTACATGTCAGTGAGCCCTAACATAAAACTTATTAACCATAAAAATTATTAACTATAAGGCTATGAGTCTTGTAAATATTTGATCAATGTGTTCTTGGCTGGTGCATTTGCCAATGTGTGGACTCTGGAAAAGTGAATATCTCTATTTCTTTTCATGTTTGTGCATATCTGAGGGCAGGGGACAAATTTGTTTAACTTATTTTAGAAAGCGTTAAACAGTGCCATGTACAAGAGGGTATTTGAACAATCCAATTTAATCAAGAGGTGGGTGTTTATTTCCAGGAGGGGGTTAAAATACAAGCAAGTTCACATGTCACTTTTTTTTGAATCAGAAAACAAATATTTAATAATGTTGCAATACTGATTTGCGAGTGCCAAATAATCCAACCAGAATATCCATCCTAACTGATTAAAAAAAAAAAGGATAATTTGGGGGAGCTCGCATATATTGGCTTACTGGTGTAGTGCTCAACTCCTGATGGGGTACTGTGACTTGGGTCTGAGGTGAGGAGCGCTGGGAAAAAATCCAGTATAGCAGAAGAGCTCCAGCCTACAACCGTCCTTCTCCATCAGGATTTTCTCTTCTCTTTCATACACCTCTTTCAACTTTATGTGACTAAAAAATAAACATTAATTTCATTGACCCAAATTAAGAAAAAACGAATTGCTTTTGTGCTTGTGCTTCCTGTCCTATGTAAAATATGGGAGGTTCAAGATGTAAAGTGATACAAGAGAAAACAAAAGCCATAACTAACTCTTACCTAGAACTTGAACGGCAGTCCAACTTCTGGGTGCTTTGCATATACGAAGCCTTTCAGTTATTACAACCACCCTATGAGGTCAGTTCTATTCTTTGCCCATTTTCAATGAAGGAAAACTTTTTGCTGGAGGAAAATTAAGTCCAGAAAGATTAAATATCATGCTCGGATGTGCAAACTGATCATACAGTGAATTGGGGTTCTGTCCGGGTAGTCCGGCTCCAGATCCATCTTAACCAGTAATACACAATCAGAAAAAACCCTTCAAGAATTTCCCTGTTGCCCTTATCTTTATCATCAGTGGTTTTGACCTGGGAGCTTAGTAAATGGTACAATCCCTCTCCAACTTCCTCAGCAAAACCACAGATTAAAAAAGGAAACCGCAACCAAAATTCCAAAGCATATACAGCTTAAGTTGCCGAGGGTGTTAGTGTGTATGCCATGTGCATTTTGATAATGATAGCTAAGAATGGAAGTTCCCAGGAGCCTGGGGACCTCTAATGACACTCAGGCTCTTCCTCCAGTTTCTTCCAGGTAACTGCCTCCTTCGTAACAGGTAACTCACAAGCCACTTCACTTACCCTGTCCCTAATGGCCAGCCCAATGAGCACTAGGTGATGTAACAGCCTTGAGGTTCAGGGGGTTAATGCAATTGATGATCATTTCTTAATCACACAAAGTCCAAAGCAGATGCTCATCCTAGAACATTCTCCAGAACAATTTTCTTCCAAGCAGGGATGCTACAGCTTTTCCACTTTCAACACGTTGTCTCCACAATGCCCCAATCTTGGGGAATAGAGGTAGAAGAGGCAGAGAGTGAGGACAGAGAAGGACAATTTTTTTTTTGAGACAGAGTCTTGCTATGTTTCCCAGGCTGGTCTTAAAGTTGTACACTCAAGAAATCCTCCTGCCTGAGCCTCCTGGGTAGCTAGGATTACAGGTAAGCATATTGCACCTTGTTAGCTCAACCATTCTTAATCTCAAACTAGAAGGGAAGCATATCATTTTCTCTTATTTTTTATTGGGGAAAAAAACAAGGTATGTGTCCCTACCATGGTGCAAAGGACTGAGAAAAGCAGTTCACTGAGGACCCAAGAAGGGCATCTAATTAGTCTGTGCCACAGAATCAAAAACCCCATTCATCATATTTTCCCTTGAAACCTAAGTCTCCATTGGGGTTCACATACCTGGAGAGTAATATGCCATCTGGGTTATTTATCTATGGCCTCAAAACTTGAAGTTCTTTATTTATTTTTTGAGAGAGAGAAACAATTCTATTTAGTTTTTCATGTGGCTTTTGTTGCTCCAAGACTTCATCATGTACGTGGTGCTGGGGTTTGAACTCGCGTCCTCACACATGCCAGGCAAGCACCGCTACTGCTGAGCCACTTCTCCAGCCCTTCAAAACTTGAAGTTCTAGGAGTTGGGGATTTAGCTCAGTGGCAGAGCGCTTGCCTAGCATGTGCAAGGTCCCCAGTTTGATCCTCAGCCCTGAAAAAAACAAAACAAAACTTGAAGTTCTAAAACAACAATACACACTATCACTCACAGTGTCTGTAGGTCAGGAATTCAGGAGTGGCTTAGTTAGGTGGCTGTGACAGGGGCCCTCACAATGTTACAGTGAAGATGTCGTCTGTGCCTTGAAGCTTGACTCAGACTGGAGGATCCACTGCCAAGATAGTTCCCTTACCAAAAAAATAAAGCCATAAATAAAAAGATGGTTCACTCACAAGGCTGTTGGTAGGAAGCTTTGATCTCTTGCCTGCTGGCTGACCTAAGTCATCCCCATCTTGACCCCCAGAGGGATGCTTGAGTGTTCTCACAACATGGCGTTAGGTTCTCCAAAAGTTCCAGAGCAGGGCAATAACTTGTAGAGTTTTTTGACCTCTCCTCAGAAGCTCTCCTCTCTCTTTTCCACAATAGTCTATTTGCTACATAGATCAGCTCTAATCAACAAAGGAGGGAAAATCATAGGGGATTAATATTAGACAAAAAAGTCATTGTGGGCCACCTGGGATTCTGGCCACCTCACCACTCGTAAGGTTATGCACACCAGATGCCTAAGGTCAAACTTGTCCCCTCCATGTCCCTCATCCATACATCTACTGTTACTATCTGTTTCCTCTTTCAATTCTTCCAGTAATTTGTGTATATTGGGTTCTGTTGTTCAATGTATGTGCTCATCATTCTTACAACTTTCTAAGAACTTTTGTGATTATGAAATGTTCATCTTTGTCTCCAATAATATTTTTGTCTTAAATGTATTTCATCTGGGGCTGGAGAGGTAGCTCAGGGGTTATGCCACTTGCCTGGCATGCGTGAGGATGTGGGTCTGAACCCCAGCACCATGTGTACTATGAAGTGTTGAATTAACAAAACCCACATGCAAAACTGGATATAATTGATTCTCTCTTTCTCTCTCACTCACTGTGCCTCTCTCTTTAAAAAAATGTATTTCATCTGACATTAGTACAGCCACTTAAACTGCTGTACAGTTATTCCTTGTGTGTGTGTATTTTCCCCACTTTTTAAATTTTCAACCCATTTACATCTTTAAATCATTGCCTCTTGTAGATGGCATATCATTGGATCTTGCTTTTCATCCATCCTGATAACCTCAATGCTTTTTGATGGCAATGTTTAATTTATTTTATTTAATGTAATTCTAGATGAAATTGAATTTACATTTGTCATTTTAATACTTGCTTTCAGTATATTTTAGACCATTTTGTTCCACTGTTCTTTACTTCCATATTTTCATATTTTGTATTAAACAGTCATTTTCTAGTGTTCCATTTTAATTCCTGGGGTTTATATTTCTTCTTTCATTTTTTTTTTGTACTGGGGATTGAACCCAATGTTGCTATACGTCTGAGCTACATCTCCACTCCTTTTTATTTTTTATTTTGTAAAGTTTGAGACAAGGTCTTGCTAAGTTGATGAGGCTGGCCTTGAACTTGTGATACTTCTGCCTCAGTCCCCTGAATTGCTGGAATTATAGGCATGTGCCATCACATCCAGCTCTTTATTCTATTTTTGGAGGGTTTTTTAGTGATTACCATAGAGATTACAATATATATCTTAATTTAATCACAATCTTTCTCAGCTTAATATTAATCTAATTTCAATAAAGTATAGAAACTTCTCCAATATATTTATTTATGGCCCAATATATCTATGTGTTTGCACTTTCTTTGTGTAGTTATTACTATTCTTATGTGTATTAAATATTTATAAGTCCCACAACAGTTTTATAATTTTGATTTTATGCCACTATCTCTTACATAAATTCATAAGATAAAAGAAAAATATTTTATATAGTCCTTTATATTTACCTACAGTTACCATTTCCAGTACTCTTTACTTCTCCTTATGAATTCAAATTACAGTCAGGTATAATTTCCTTTTAGTCTGAAGAGCTTTATTTGGTATTTCTCATAAGGCAAGATGGCTAGCAACAAATATCTCACATATCTATAAAAGTTTTTATTTTCACTTTTGAAAACTTTACTAGATATAGAACTAATTTTCTTAATTAGAGAGAGAGGGAGAGTGAGAAAGAGAGAATCAACTGCATTTAGTTTTTCATCTGGCTTTCATTGCTCCAACACTTGATTTTGTATATGGTACTGGGATTTGAACCTGGCTCCTTGTGAATGACAGGCAAGGACTCCACTGCTTCTGTATATAGAATTCTTGACTGACCATTTTTCATTTAGTACATGCAATAGGCATTCCATTGCCTTATGACCTTCATTGTTCCTAATGAGAAGTCAGTTGTTAACTTTATTATTGTTCCCTGTACTTTGTAACTCATTTTTCTCCAGCTGTTTTCAGGATTTTTCTCATTTTCTTTGGTTTTCAACAATTTGACCATGATGTGTCTAGGTGCTTATGTTACTTAATGTTCAACTGCATATATTAATATTTATTCCTCATCAGATTTGAGATATTTTGACTATTATTTTGTAAAAATTTTCCTACCCTTTTCTCTCCTCTCCCTCCATGATTCCTATTGCATGCATGTTGAGATGCTCAATACTGTCTCAAAGTTCTCTGAGTCTCTGTTCATTTTTTTCTCAATTCTTTTTTATTTCAGATTGGATAATATCTAATAACCTATCATCAAGATTGCTGATTCTTCTACCATCTCAAATATGCTTTTGAGACCCTCTAAGTGAATTTTTCATTTCAGTTGTATTCTTCAACTCCAGTATTTACCATTTGGGATTTTCATTGTTTCCATATCTTTATTCATTTTCTCTGTTTGATGAGTCAATGCATTAGTCATGGCTCCCTAGAAGAAGAGGAGATGTAAATATGTGTATATTCATATATATACATAAATATGATCACAGAGGCTAATAAGTTCCAAAATCTGTCAGGAAGTCAGAGACCATGTCCAAAGACTTGATGTCTCAATTGAGTTAAAATCAGGGGAAAACACTGATGTCTGAGCTCAAAACTGTTAGGTAAGAACAGCCCCACCACCACCATTTACTTGCAGAGGGTCAATCTTTTTAGTTCTATTTAAGCTTTCAGTTGTTTGGTTGAGGTCTGCCCACATTGGGGAGGACAGGCTGTTTTACTAAGTCAACTAATTCAAATGTTAATATAATTCAGAAACTCCCTCAGAAATATACCAGAAGGGGAAGAAGTAATGGTCCAGTGCTTGGAGTGCTTGCCTGGTACATGCAAGGACACAGGTTCAAATCCCAGCACCACATATACAACTAAGTGTTGAAGAAACAAAGGCCAGATTAAAAAATAAATAAAATTGATTCTTTTTCTCTCTCCTTCTTTTTAAAAAAATTTTTTACAAAATACACCCAGAATAATTTTGACCAAATGTCTGGCACTCCATTACTCAGTCAAGTCGAAAACAAATACCAAAAACAAAACTAACCATCACAATCATTGTCATCATATTTTCCCTTAATTCTAAAAGAGAGAGGGACAATGAGAAAGAGAGAGAGAGAGAGAGAGAGAGAGAATCAATCTTATATTTAGTTTTTCATGTGGCTTTCATTGCTCTGACACTTCATTGTATACATGGTGCTGGGGTTTGAACTCGCATCCTTGCGCATGCCAGGCAGGAACAGCAACCGCTGAGCCACTGCTCCAGCTCCCCCACTACTGTTTTTTATCACACTCCTAGGCATAGATTTTTCCCCATGCTCTGCTCCAAACCAAATTTGTCCCCTCCAGCAGGGGATCTGATGTTCTTAGAGCCTGACCCACTGTGGTGGAATTATTAGCCAAAAGAACTGGGTGAAGACATGAGAGTAGTCTCAGTAAGAATGCTACAGTCTTCCATGACTCATACCAGAGATTTAGTCAATTTTTCCCCCAAAATAAACACTTTATTGTATGTCTTTGGTCAATTTCTCGAATCCTCAAATGGTTTCTTTGATAATTTTTGTCAGAATTATCATTGCTTTTTGGGAAGGGATTTGCTAAGCTCCTCACTCTGCCATTACAAAAGTCCTACCCCTCTTCACCTTCACCAGGTTCCATCAAATTTACTTCCTAAATATCTCTAGCATCCATTCCTTTATCTTTATCTCCACCTCCTCCTCGCCCTGGTTACTACTGTCTCTTGGCTGAACTCATAATTGCCTCTTCAGTAATCTTTCTTCATCCTAATCTGTTTCCCATATTACAGCAAGAGTAATATCAACCAAAGGCATTTTCTGATCAGGTCACACTCCTCCCCCGTCACCTTTGTTTAAAACTTTTCACTGAATTCCCATTGCTCTTTTTTCTTTAAAGAAAGAGAAGGACAGTGTGTGTGTGTGTGTGTGTGTGTGTGTGTGAGAGAGAGAGAGAGAGAGAGAGAGAAAGAAAGAGAGAGAGAGAGAGAGAGAGAGAAAATCAATTTTATTTAGTTTTTCATCTGATTTTCATTGCTCTGACACTTAGTTGTATAGATGGTGCTGGGGTTCAAACCCACATCCTCGTGCCTGCCCCACTGAGCCACCACTTCAGCCCTTCCCATTTTCTCCCTTTTTTTTTTAAGAGAGAGGGACAGTGAGAGAGTGAGAATCAATTTTATTTAGTTTTTCATGTGGCTTTCGTTGCTCTGACACTTCATTGTGTACATAGTGCTCGGGTTCAATCCCATATCCTCGTGCATGTCAGGCAAGCACCGTAACCACTGAGCCACTGCTCCAGCCCTCTGCCTTCACCTTAACATGGAGCTTTCTGTGTTGTGTGTGTGTGTGTGTGTGTATCCCCGAATTTCACATTTAATAAGGACACCAGTCATGCTGGATACGGGGTCAAATCTTCTTCAGTAGGACCTCATCTTAACAAATTACAGCTGCCAAGACCCTATTTCCAAGTAAGTTCATGTTCTGAGGTACAGGAAGTTAAGACTCCCACATATGAATCTGAGGAGACACCATTTAACCCACAATGGGAACCAACAGCAGTGTCGATGCAATGATATGGAAAGACATGTCAGAGAATTTGGATCCAGTCTCAGTCTGTTGACCTTGAGCAAAAGAAGGGGGCTTCTACAAGTAATGTCAAAGCTCCCGTTGATGTTGAAATAGCATTGCTGTGAAAAGACTTAAGCTTCAAATTAAGTTCTTGGCTTTAAAGTAGTTTCTTTTTTTTTTTTTTAGAAAGAGAGAGTGAGGAGGGAGAGTGAGAGGAGTGAGAGAAAGAAAGAGAAAGAATCAATTTTATTTATTTTTTCATCAGGCCTTCATTTCTCTGATATTTAAAGCTTTTTAAAACTGGAGAGACCTCATTATGGTTTGGACATGGTTTTAGTATTTCCTATAAAAGTTTGTGTGCTGGAAGGTTGGTCTCTACTATGGTGACGCTGAGGTGGTAGAACCTTTAAGAGCAGGGGCCTACTGGAAGGTAATTAGGACATGGGCCATTACCTCAGAGAGGACCAATGTAGCTCTCACAGGGCAGAATTTGTTCTCTGGAGACCAGTTGTAATAAAGCAAGGCCATCTCACAAGCTTGGCCCCTTCGAGACACGGCTTGTTTCCCTTTCTGCTGCTCTACCACGTCCTGCTGAGGTTGGGGCATGGGGGACAGCTCACCAGAGCTGGGGCATGCTGTTTGGACATTTCAACCACAAGAATCATGATCCACATAAATCTCCTTATACATTACCCAGAATCAGGTATTCTGTTAAAGTAACACAAGACAGAGGACGTCAGACCGTTTGGGAGGACTATGGTGTAAAGAAGCTCCATGCAAAGGAAGCAGGGCCCTGGTTTTGAAGGGATCCCTCACAGTGTCAGAGGACCATTGCCTCAGGGCTGAGTCCTCAGCTGCAACACCCAACACCCTATGCTTGTTCCTTTGCTGTTGACACTATCATTAGCTCCTTCCGTATCCCAAGCCCAGAGGAACTGCCAAACATAGATTTACTTCTAAAGACCAATTTGGTTTTGCAAAGTTCACCATATCCTGACATAGAGTACACAGGGACAAATCAAAGGACTATTTCTAGAAAATAATAAAATATGGTTTTTAAGCCCACCTTGCACTATCTTAAAGCACTTCCACAATAGCAAACCTAGGGAACTGGAAGTCAAAGTTACTGTAAAGAAAATCAACATTATTTGGAATAAGGAGTTGTAGGTGTATGGGTGATTTAAAAAAAAGTATGAGAGAGAGAGAAGGAGAGAGATAATTTTATTTTTTTTCATCTGTTTTGTTTTTCCAACCCTTAGCTGTGTATGTGGTGCTGGGGTTTAAACCCAGGTCCTTGTGCATGCCAGGCAAGAGCTCTGCCACTGAGCTACCTCTCCAGCCCATGGATAAATATTTTTATAGGTGATTTTAATTTCCTCTCTATATTTTTTTATATTTTCATAATTTTCTACTGTAAGACTACTGATAATCCAAAGTAATAATAATAATGGATTTAAAAGATGAGCAAGTTTATTCCTTTGTTCAATACATATTTATTCAGCACTCACTAAATGCCAGGCATTGACATAACAGTGAAAATAAAAGATAGTCCCTGTCCTCTGGCAGTCCCACTGGGGAGGAGTGGTGGTGTTATTAGTAATAAATCATTCATCTGTCTATGTCAAAGATTCACTTTGGAAAGTTTTTTTGAGAAGACATTGTGGAGGTAGAAATTGCAGTGTTCTGGGGATAATATGCACCTCCAGCGAAGAAACAAGGCTGAACGGAGAGGTCTGAAGGTCCTTTCAAGCCTACTTTGTCTGTGTCTAGAATTTTACTGGAACGAGCTCTTGGAGTCAGTTGCACCCTCCTTGGTCCAAGTCTGCCTCTTGCATTAGATTACCTCCCTGTGCTATTGTGAAACCTAAGTTGGGAATTACCAACACCAGGGTGCTACTGGTCAAGGTGGGACTGAGAACAGGACAGGGCATACTGCTGACGTCAGTGTGCAGAAAGCCACCCTGACCTGCACAGATCAGTTGATGCAGATGTTGCTCCCTGGCAGCACAGCGGACTTGCTCTGAGTCACCTCCCAAGGTAACCTTCTGATGCTCACTGAGATGAAAAGGCTGGGGGAACCTTTTTTGGGTTGCTTTGTGTGTGTCATTCTGATGTCTTATGGTTTAGAAAACTGGCTGGTTTTCTCTAGCACCTCTTGGTCTTCATCATTGGTGCTACAACGGAAAATACAGTGATACTCAGAGGGTACTGTGAAGCACATGAAATCCCCCAGAGGCCCGAATACAGGCAAAGAACTACATAAGACTTGAATTTGTCATGGGCATGTTTCAGAAATAGGCCACCAGAATTCCCTTCATTTGGGAAAACAAAGTAATAAGATACATTGAGACACAATATTCTTGGAACAAGAAATCCCATGCCTGTGATTAAAATAAGCTAGTAAAGGGATGAGGAGGGGGAACACTACTATCTATAGTGGTTAAAATCATGAACTGTGAAATTTGAGAAACCCAGATTTTGAGTTCAGTACCTGCCTCTCATGTCTACTGTGTGATCTCAGACAAGTGAATTAACTTCCATTTCCTCGCCTGCAAGCAAAGATAACCATTTTCCCTACTTCACAGTTTTCTTGGTAATAATAAGATAATTCAGTAAGGATCAGTGAGCAGAGAGCCCAGCGCATAGCAATCTCTTAGTAAATAACGTATTGACTGGAATGACGGATGTGCTGATCAATGTTGAACCCTAACTCTTTTCAGTGTGTTCCAGTTTCCTTGGTGTCAATACTCCCTCCATTACTGGTTTCAAGCTGTGACGTCATTGAGTGCAGAGTTGGTTTCTCATGAACCAGTACAAACCATCTCTAGCATACCGCTGGCTGCCATCGTTACTGCTAGTATAATTGTCCCTCAGTATTGGTTCCAGGACCTCTGTGGATACCAAAGTCAGTAAGTACTCAAGTCCCTTATATAAAATGTCATCAAATTTGCATATAACCTATGGATAGCCCCCCTGTATAATTTAAATCACCTCTACATTAGTTATAATACCTGATACAGTGCAAATGCTATATAAATTGTGTTGTACCGCACTGTTTCAGGAATAATGACAATGGAAAAACTCTACACATGCTCAGTGCAGAAGCAATTTTTTTTAATTTTCAACCCATAGTTGGTTCTGCAGATTGGAACCCATAGATTTATTTATAGAGGTCTAATATTAAAACACATACAAAAAATCTAAATGTCCACAGTAATGTTGATTGTGATAACATCAATTCTAAGGTGTACGTACCCGTTGTAATCACAAATATAAAGGCTATCTACCCTCATAGGAAAGTGTCTGCCCCTTGTCACGTCAGGCAGTGTTTTAGATGTTTTGGTTATATTAACAAATTTAATCCCACAACAACCCATGTGGTGGTGCTATCCTCATTTTGCTGACAGGGAAACTGAGGCAAAGCAAGGTTGTTCTTTTCTTAAGGTTACACAGCCAATGAATGGTGGAATCAGGCTTTAACCCCGGGCAACCTGGCTCCAGAGACCATGGACTCAATCTTCTCACCACACTGCAAAATTTTATGTATACTACAGCACATCAATTTTAAAATGTTTAAAAATTATTTTTACAGAACAAAATATTTTCATACAATTTGGAAAAATGAAGTCAAATGATACTTATGCAATCATATATATATATATGGACCTTTATATCTTTTATAGGAGTATAATATAGAAGAATCAAGAGACTGGGGAGTGGGCAATGTGAGGGAAACTATGGTTTAAGACCAAATGCATATCATATTTTCACTTTATACATATTTATGATTGTACAGCAATTCAACTCCTTAAAAAATTAAAAAAAATAATAACAGTTTATAGTTAGGAGAGGGGTGATGTTTTTGCATTGTTTCATTACTTTTGTTATACAGATCCACACATATGCATGCTGTTTTAAAAAGAGAGGGGAGACAATGAGAGAGAGAGAGAGAGAAAGAGAGAATCAATTTTATTTAGTTTTTCATGTGGCTTTCATAGCTCCAACACTTCATTGTGTACATGGTGCTGGGGTTTGAACCTGTGGACTTGCGCATGCCAGGCAAGTGCGGTACCACTGAGCCACCATTCCAGCCTCCATATGCATGCTTTTATGTATATTTTTGAAAACAGATTATGCTTTGAAAGCATCTTAGCAATTTAGGAAAAATTCTTAAGGATGCCATCATCAGAAGAGAGCGATCATTAGCATTTGGGAAAGCCAGTCTCCAACAGAGTCCCAGTGATTCCAGCCTTCAGGGACTCATGCTCTTAGGTGCTCCTCCCAACATTCAGTAAGGGCTGACTTGTGCGATCAATAGAGTATCATGGAAGTAATGTGGCTTTCAATGCAAGATCAAAGAGGCATTGTGACTTTCACCACGACCTCTTGCTTCTCTTGATCCAGGGAGAGCCTGCGGCTGTGCCCTCTGTGCAAGTGTGTTGCTTTTTGCTTCAAATTAAGGCCTAGACAACTGCAGCCTTGGCCAACCTCTTGGTTGCAACCTCGAGGGAGATGCACAAACCTCTCTGTCAAGCTATTCCTGAATTTCTGACCCACAGGGTAGAAAACAAAAAGACGTCTCCCCAAATCCATCCATGTCCTTCTCCTAGAAAGTGTGAATGTGTTACCTTATGTGGCAAAAGCAACTTTGGAGATACAATTAAGGATCTGAAGATAGGAATGTTATCCTGGATCATCTGGATATGCCTGCGTGTTATCACAAGGGTCCTTGAAAGGTGGGAAGGAGGCAAGAGTCAGAGCAGAGGTCAGGTGAGACCACTAACCAAGGAATGTGGACAGACTCTAGAAGTTAGAAAAAAACGAGGAGTGAATTCTGCCTGGAACTTCCAGAGGGAACATGCTTGATTTCAGCTCATAAACCCACTTCCAACTTCTGATCTCCAGAACTCTAAGATAATTTTAAGCTAATAAATTTGTGATAATTTGTTACAGCAGCAATAGAAACTAATACACAAAAACTAATAGACTAATAATAAATAATTATTATTGTTTTAAGCCTCTAAGTTTGGGGACAATTTTTATACAGCAATAGATACCACTGCACCATTATTCACAGTAACTTTGAACTATAGGTCAAAGCCTGAGAGAGTTGACCTTGATCTCTCCATCAGATCTGTCCAAATACACTTATTCATTGATTCCTCTGGATTCAACTACCTACCTTAACATTTCAGAGCAAAAATCTTCTAGTCTCTAACTTGACATCAGTCAAAGGCAAAGAGGAAGAACTAATCTTTAGAGACTTCCCTGGGTCACATTATCATACAATAGTCAATTAATTTCAGTCTCTTCCAAAGTAATGTTTATGGGGGCTGGAGTGGTGGCTCAGTGGTTGGAGCACTTGCCTAGCATGAGCAAGGATCTGGGTTCGAACCCCAGCACCACATACACATCTAAGTATCGGGGAAACAAAGGCCAGATGAAAAAACAAATAAAATTGATTCTGTCTCCTCTCTCTCTCCCCCTCCTCTTTCTTAAAAACAAAAAAGGCAAAGTAAAGTTTATGTTTCCCTAGGTTCCAACTCCAAAATTTTCAATCTTTGACTCTCTCTGGGCAGAAGAGGCAGCAATTGGCCATGCTACCCGCAAGACATCGGTCAGTTTTAGAACTGCCTTGGCCATGGTAGCACTCAGCCTTTCCTTGCCTGGAAATTCCTATGTGTCTCCCAGATGCCTTTGAGCCATTTTATCATGTGGCTCTGCCCCCAAAAAAGAGCTATGAATCCCTGACACCTACTCACTACAGGCTTACAGAAAAGATATTCTTTCAACAGTCTACATTAATGCTTTGATGAGAGAAGAGATTTCTGTCTTGCAGTCTCTTTATTTAGCCTCTTCATCTTGAGCCTGTAAATTATACTGTAGTCTCTTCATTCCAGAAAAATAATGTCCCTCCGTGCTCCATTCCTCCTGGCAATGGCCCTTCCTTCTTAGCAATCTTCTGAAATTGATCTGGTGAAGGTCATTGTCAACCTCCAAACACAACTGACATTTTCCAACCTCTAACTTAGTTAGCTTCTCTGTAATGAAAATTATGCAGCTATGTGTGTCTGGCATGCACTGAGGATTTTGAATATTTGACCTCTGTGACTCCCTGCTCTGGGACATTCAATGCCACTGAGCACTTGCTCCTTCTTAAGTGAGTTACGACCTTACTGCAGATCTCTCAAGTTCGCTTTCTCTCATCCCTAATTCCAGACCCTTCGCTGGCTGGGGCCTGCCTCCCTCCAGAGCACTCTGGATTGTTATCTGTGTAAGGAACTTTACTGGGGTATTTCCCCCACTAAAAGTCATCTTTGATTCCTTCCACTAACTTTCCCTAGTTCATTCCTTCTTCCTCCATTTCCTTCTCCTTTGACTTTCCTCTGCTCTTTCCTTCTTTGAGGTTGGTTTCCATATATCAGAGACAACATTCTACCTGTGGGTTTTTCGGACTGGCTTATTTCACTTAGCATGTTTTTGTAAATGTTTAATCCTATTGTCAAATTTAGCTAAAAAGAACAAGGGGTGATAGGAAGCGGGGAGAAGGGGAAATGTTGGAACTGAATTGAAACAAGGTATACTCCAAGTACTTATAAGCATGTCATTGTATATACTATTATCATGTATATAAAAATGTTCTTCATAAAATGGCTATTTTGACGATACTGACTCTACCTATGAACATGGAATGTTTTTCCATTTACTCAGATCTTCTATAATTTCTTTTTTTTAAGAGAGAAGTACAGTGAGAGAGAGAGAGAGAGAGAATCAATTTTTATTGAGTTTTTCACATGGCTTTTGTTGCTCTGACACTTAGTTGTGTACGTGGGTTGATGGGGTTTGAACCCGCGTACTTGCGCATGCCGGGCAAGCACCGTAACCACCAAGCTACCGCTCCAGCCCCTATAATTTCTTTTTTTAAAGTTTGATAATTTTTGTTGTATAAGTCCTTGACACCCTTTGTGAAATTTATGCCCAAGTATTTTATTTTTTTGGAGGAGATGGTGAAAGGGACAGATTTCCTAATTTCTTCTTTGGTCCCTATCAAGATACCAATGTCATTCTTCATGGATATAGAAAGAGCAATACTCAAATTTGTATGGAATAACAGAAGACCCAGAATAGCCAAAACGTTACTAAGCAAGAAGGAGGAGGCAGGAGGCATCTCAATTCCTGACCTGAAATTATACTACAGGGCTACAGTAACAAAAACAGCGTGGTATTGGTACCAAAACAGAATGGAAGACCAATAGAATAGAATAGAGGACTCTGAGACTAACCCTCATACCTTTAACTATCTGATATTTGATAAAAGGGGCAAAAGCATAGTGTGGAAGAATGATAGCCTGTTCAACAAATGGTGTTGGACAAATTGGACAGCCATATGTAGACAACTGAAATCGGATCCTTACCTTTCACCCTGCACAAAAATTAAATCAAAATGGTTCAAGGATCTGGATATTAAACCAGCAACCCTACAATTATTTGAAAAAGAAGTAGGATCAACATAACATGACACAGGGATTGGCACATCCTTCCTTAACAGGACTCCCATGGCACAAGCAGTAAAATCAAGAATAAATGCATGGGATACAATTAAACTAAAAAGCTTTTGCACAGCTAAGGATTTAGTCAAGAGTCTCAAGAGTAAATCTACAGAATGGGAGAAAATTTTTGCCTGCTACACCTCAGACAGAGGGCTAATATCCAGAATATACAAAGAACTCAAAAATTAAATACCAAAACCACAATAACCCAATTAATAAATGGGCTATGAAACTAAAAAGAAGCTTCTCAAAGGAGGAAGTCCAAAAAGCCCATAAACATATGAGAAAATGCTCTACATTATTAGCAATAAGAAAAATGCAAATCAAAACTTCACTGAGATTTCACCTCACTCCTGTCAGAGTGGCAAACATGAAGAACAAACAATGACAGGTGCTGGAAGGGCCATGGGAAAAGAGGAACACTGTCATGTTGTTGGTGGGACTGCAAACTGGTACAGCCACTCTGGAAAGCAGTGTGGAGACTCCTCAAAAAATTAGGGCTGGAACCGCCTTTTGACCCAGTTATCTCACTCCTGGGTATCTTCCCAAAAGAGCCAGAATCGGCTTACTACAGAGATACAGCTTCATCAATGTTCATAGCAGCTCAATTTACTATAGCTAAACTATGGAACCAACCCAGATGCCCCTCACTTGATGAATGAATCCAAAAATTGTGGTACATATGTACAATGGAGTACTATTCAGCTGTTAGAGAAAACGATATTATGGCATTTGCAGCCAAATAGATGGAGATGGAAAAAATTTTGCTAAGTGAAGTATCCCAAACTCAGACTCAAGGGTCGAATGTTTTCTCTCATTTGTGGATGCTAGAATATAAGCAGAATCAGTACGTTAGAAGGCTAACCTAACAATTACCTCAACATGTATGAACTCTTACATGATCATGGGGAACTGTGCTTAGGTTCCTGGGGGATGTAGGGAAGGGGATGGGGAGGGGGGAAGGGAATAGGAAGAACATCAAGGTGACCAGAGAGAGGTAGTATGGGGGAATCTAACCTGAGGGGAACCTCCGACTTCCACAAGAAGTCCAATTAACTTGGGTCTTAAGTGAAACATGGAACCATGGGGAACCCAAAGGGGGAAACCATGGTCTGGCATCAATATTGGCATGTTCTGTCATTACACTTTTGTTCTTGATTGTTTGATGATGAACCCCTCCTGTTGTAAGACCATGTTTATCAAATAAAAATTTAAAAAAATTAAATAAAATTGAAAAATATTGTAAACAAGAAAATGTTCTTCATAGGTATAAGAATTATGTCACTATACTTGTGTATATTAGGAAAAAATATGTGACTCAGAAAGAGAGGCAAGGGACCAGGGGATGGAAAGAGGGAAGTGGGAGGGTCCTGGGGTGGGGTCATATTGACCAAATTATATAGGTGTATTGTGTGCATCTATGAATATGTAACAACAAATCCCATCGTTATGTACAGCTGTAATGCACCAATAAAAAAGGGTTAAAAAAAGTCATCTCAGGTGGCTCCACATAGCCTGCAGTCTCAACCCTGGCATGGACTCCGAGAGGCAAGCATTTGTTTATACATCATGTCTACGAGTCACTGTACTAACAGATCATTCACACTATAAATCAGATTCAGAAAAGGAAATTCCCAAAAAGACAGCGGTCATGGATGGAGTAGAAGTTCTAACATACTCTCCCCATTCCACAGAATGGGTTGTGTGCACTTTGTTGGAGACCACAAATCCCGGGTACTAAGTCCGAGTGCAAATCCTGACTTCCCTTGCCCCTGGTGACCTGGCCCCTGCCTGCCTCTTCAGTCTCCTTGCTTGCTCACACTGCTGTGGTCCAAATGGAAAGATCTGAACCTACATGCTTTCCGTCTGCTCCTCTCTTCACTTGGAACGTTCTTTCCTGCCTTGAGTCTTCATGTCCCAAGTCTCTATGTCTTACTCATTCCCAAAGTGCTCCTTAATCATACCTCTTCTGGAAGCTGCCTTAGGCTACTTGTCTTTGCCCCACACATCCTTTTTATTTATCTGCCTCTCTCATGACACTGTGAGCTCTCTGAGGGCAGGACATCTTATCTGTCTCACATCTAATTACATCCACAGTGCACTATGGCAGAAACAATGACAAGAAGAGTGACTAATGCATTAATAGCATTCATGTGAGCCAGGCACTGCCCTGAGTCTTACACACACTTGCTTTTTCAATCCTATGACACAGATACAATTATCCCTATTTTGCACATGAGGACACATGGGCACCAAGGGTGGAGTGACTTCCTAAGCTCCCTGATACAGTATATGAGGTTCAGGAAAATTTGAATTAACTTGAATTCCAGCCTTTCTACCACACCTGGAAACAGAGAACTCTAGGCAGAGATGTGGGAGGGAGGCAGGGTGTGGCCCTGTTGCCTGCTGGGCTTGGCTGAGCCAGTCCAGCCTGGCCTGCACTGCCCCCTGCTGGTCAGATCTCGCTCCCTTCCAGAACTAGCCTAGCCATAAGTCCCCTCTACCACCAGAGCTTGTGTCTGGGTTCTGGCAGCAAGCACAAGGTGTACTGAGAGGGGAGAGGTCAGAAGATCCAGTGGGGAAAAGGCAGTGACTTCCCTATATCTATATGTCTGAAGGACTGTGTCCCCCACAGGGATGGCTGAACGGAACCTCTCATAGAATCAAATTGGTAAACCATCTGCCTCCAAAAACCATAGGATGTGCCAAAACCAAAAGAAACATCACTTTTAAAAAAGGAAAAGTACGTACATATGTTAATTATTCTTACATTAGGCTCTCCTTTGGGACAAAATTGAATGCTAACTTATTGCATTAGATACTGTTTGTCCACCAAAGTTTCATGTGTTGTAAGTATGACCCCCAGTGTGACAGCATTGGTGGTGGAACCTTTAAGAGATGGGACCTAGAGGAAGGTAACTAGGTGATGAGGGCTCTATCATTACGAATGAATTAATATAGGCCTGGTAGAAGTGCCCAAGTTTCCACAAGAGCAGGTCTTTATTTATTTATTTTCATTTATTTTGTTAAAATTGGGGGGGGGGAGGAAGAGAGATCAATTTTATTTATTTTTTTCATCCAGTCTCTGTTTCTCCAACACTTAGTTGTGTATGTGGTGCTAGGATCCAAACCCAGGTCCTTGTGCATGCCAGGCAAGCTTCCCAACTACTGAGCTGGCACTCCAGCCCCAAGAGCAGGTCTTTAGAAAAAGAGCAAGCCTGACCCCTCCCTCGTCTCTTCCTGCCTGCCTCACCTTATGATCTCTTCCACAATAGGGTGCCTAATGAAACATTCAAATATATAGAGAGATGTGCTGGCTCCATTCCAAATGAGCTAAATCAGAACTACTTGTGCAAATTACTTTGCCTCAGGGCTAACCTTATGCAATACTCCGAAACCCAAAAGCTCTAAGACCACTTAGCATCTTGCCTTTCCAGCTGAAGGAAAGCCATTGCCTTTGTGATGGGCCTTCAGTGGGAAAGTATGCACTGTCTATAGGACACCCCTCCAGGTTATGTGATTCTAATCTGTCTTTTTTTTCAATTTTATTAATTTTTCCATCTGCCTTTGTTTCTCCAACACTCAGTTGTGCTAGGGTGCTAGGGTTTGAACCTGGGTCCTCGAGCATGCCAGGCAAGCACTCTAACTATTGAACCACTGCCCCAGCCCCTAGTCTCTGTCTTTGAGCTGTTTTTCAATTCTGTAAATTGTAGGTAATTGATAGTGATACGGAAAACTTCTTGTCTCTATAAATGCAATTTATGTCCTGGTTTGTAAAGGTACAATTGATTTTCCTTTCCCTCTTTGGAAAAAAAATCACTTTTGTTTCAACTTGTATATTCATTCCATTACTCATGACCAATAAATGGTTCTCTTCTTCAGATTATTTGTGACCTTATTGTAATGTCTGCCTGACTCCCTCAATGAGTATTGAGCTAACTAAAATTTTATAGATTTTTTTTAATTTTTTATTTTTGAACAACCTTACAAGATTTTAACAAAATAATATAAAATGTGTATAAATTGTGTATATATTGTGGATATTGCAATTATCCCCAGGAGTGCCCCCCTCAATTACCCTCCCTTATCCCTCCCTTCCCCTTCCCATTATAACTCTAAAAAAGTATTAGATTGTAAAGCACTACATCTTATCTGGATTTAACTCATGCTACTAGACCAACTTTCTCATTGTCCAGGTAGATTTTTTTTATACTGGGGATTGAACCCAGGGGCACTTAACCACTGAGCCACATCCCCCATCCTTTCTATTTTTTATTTTGAGACAGGGTCTTGCCAAGTTGCTGAAGCTGGCTTTGAACTTGTGATCCTCTTGCCTCAGCTTTCCAATTTGCTGGGATTTGGGGGAGCACCACCATGCCCAGCTGAGCCAAATAAAATCGTAAACTCTTAAGCATGTGTTCATTTCTCTGTTTCTGTTTGCTTGCTTTGTTTTGTTTGGGTTGTTGTTGTTATTACCGGAGATTTAATTTTATCACTGAGCTACATCCCCAGCCTGCTAATTCTTTTATGTTAAGACAGGGTCTTACTAAGTTGCTGAGGCTGGCCTCAAACTTGCGATCCTCTTGACTCAGACTCTTGAGTTGCTGGTATTACAGATCTGTGCCACTGCACTCAACTAATTTTTCTATTAGAAAATTATTTTTAACATGCAAATAGCAAGTACTTTCCTTTTCTCTGCTCTAGCCATCTGCTATTTATACTATTTTGGTTGGCACTCCCTCAAGGGACCTTCTCAGAAAAGAATTTGTGTTTCCATAGTATCTGTCCCTGGATTCCTAGGAGGACAGTACAATGGCCAAAGCTGTTACATTTTTAATTAAGGCAAAGAGAGATAAGGGCATTGGCTCATAACCTTTTCTTCTACAAATAAAATAGAATAAGCTAAACTAAAATGAAATAAGCCCATCAGAGTTCCACTGGACTCTAAACTCTCAACCTTTTCTCACTTGTGTGGTTGACAATTTATCAAAACTTATACATATTGGGATTGCTTTATTTATTTTGGTGGGGGGAACCAGGGATTGAACCCAGGATAATTAACCACTGAGCCACATCTACAGCCCTTATATATTTCATTTTGAGACAGGGTCTTGCTAAGTTGCTTAGGGTTAAGTTACTGAGGCTAGCTTTGAACTTGCAATGCTCCTCCCTCAGCCTCCCAAGTTTTGGGGATTAAAGGAATGAGCCACCATGCCCGGCTGGTTCATCTTATTTTTAATACTTCATATGCCTGCATGATTCTATAGAAAATAAAAGGTCCCTGTCATCTTCCTGAGTACACAGAATCAATCTATAAAAATTGCTATTTACCCAGTGATTATTTATTGAGCACCTACATGACAGTCTAGAAAGAGAGACATATACTACAAATTTAAGTGCATATTTTCAAATTTGGAGACCAATCAATAAACTGCATGTTTTAAACCAAAATTGCAATAATTCCAAAAAAGAAGAATCGGAGTTGTGGAAGGGCATTCTGGTTATCTTATGCTGAGTGACAAATCACCCCCAAAGTTAGAGGTGTGTTTATGCAGCTCGTGGAGTCTGTGAGTCAGGAGTTTGGACAGGGTATAGTGGGAAGGGCTTATCTTTGCACCAAAACTTGTAGGGTCTAAGCAAAAAGACCAAAAGCCCAGGGTGACTCAATGATGGGGACTGAGATTATCCATCACTCAGTAACATCTGGCAGGTGGTGCTGGCTATTGCCTGAGATCTAAACTGGAGCTAATAGCCAGGACACCCACACGTGGTTTTTCCATGTCACCCAGGATTTCTTATACCATGGTGGCTGAGTTCCAAGGAGGAGCATCCACAGAGACAGCCAGGCAGAAACTGTATCACTTTTTATGATGATCCTCAGAGTCACTCAATGGATTCTGGTGCATTCTGTTCAGGGCCACCTTTGTGAGCATGAGACCTGTGTAGCCACGCGGGCTCCATGCTTTAAAAGGACCTCTCCTTTAACGCCTTGCCGTGACCATCTTGAAATTCCTAATAATCTCTCAATGCGAGCTCTGTCTTTTTGTTTTGCGCTGGACCAGTCCTGATTCTCTTTGTCCATGCAGCCACAAAGATCTGCCCAGGCTCTCAGGGTGGGAATATCAACTTGGCCTCTTTTTTTTTTATTGTTACATTGAAACCATACATAATAGTAGAATTCATTGTGCCATATTCCACTCCCTTGATGAGGCAGCAGTAAGTTTCTCAGACTGGAAATACTGTTGGGGCCTTTTTAAGAAAATGCTATCTGCCGTAGAGGATTTATGGAGAAGACACAACTATACCTTTAAAAGATTTCCCCCCAATTTTGTAAACTTCCAAACCTCCTGCAAAGACACCTTCAGGTCCTCCTTGCTCCACAAAATCCTCCTAAAGAGAAGCAGAGGCAGCTGGGCACAGTGGCACATGCCTGTAACCCCAGAGATTCTGGAGGCTGAGGCAGGAGGATAGCAAGTTCAAGACCAGCCTCAGCAACTCAGTGAGACCACTGAAGACATAGCTCAGTGGTAAAGCGCCCTTAGGGTCAATCCCAGGCACCAAAGAGCCTGTCCATATGTCCACTCAATAAATCATTTGAGCGTACTTTGGGGAGCATTTATATCTATAAATATACCCTCAATAGGCTGGGGCAGGGGTCCTAGCAACAGCTGGCATGGATGAAAGGGGAAGAGAAGGCAAAGCACCAAGAGTCTGCAAAGTCCTAGGATGTGCAAGACTGCTGTCTTCCTGAGGTGGGGCATATGTGTGGCCCATCCCATTCATTCAACGGCATTCTTCCCTTGTTCACTGAACAGGTACATGTGCAGTTTGTGTTCCAGGCCCTGGGCAGGTATCAGAGAGCACAGTGAGTTCCCACCCTCATGGAGCTTACTTTACGAGTCTTACCTGCATCTGATTAAAGTGGCTTTTGGCTTTAGACTTTTGAATTTGGGCTGGAACAAGAACGTGGGGACTATTGAAATGGAGTGGATGCATATTGCACGTGCAAAGGACATGAATTTGGGGTGGGGTTGGTGGGATGCCATGGTCTGAATGTTAGTGTACCCCAAAACTTACATGTAGAGATTAATAACCAGTGTAATAGCATTAAGAGACAGGGTTTGGGGGAGTGATTAAGTCATGGGGGCTCCACTATTGTGAATGGGATCATTGCTGTTTTAAAAGAGATTGGAGGGGCTGCCTTTCCCCTTCTGCCATCTGAGGACCAGGGATGGCATCATCTAGGGGATGGAACTGGAGGACATTATGTTGAGTGACAAGCCAGACACAGAAAGACAAATGCTACAAGTTGACTCATATGTGGGTGGCAATATGGTTGATGTCAAAGACGAGAGCATAACAGGGATATGAAAGGCTGGAAAGGTTAAGGAGGAAGCGTGTTGAGGATGGTTGAATAATGGAACCAACATTCAGTTAGATCAAAGTTCTAGTGTCCTACAGCACAGGAGTGTAACTACAGCCCATGACAACCTATCAGATACTGCATAAAAGAATGAGAAGAGAGAAGTTTGAAGATCCAGACACAAAGAAATGATGGAAAGGTTAATTATCCTGATTTTATCATTACACATTATGTGCGTGCATTGAGTTACCATACAGTACTACAAGAATATGTATGATTATTATGCGCTCATTTTGAGAGAGAAAGGAGGAGAGCAGCTAAGAGGGATAAGGCCCTTACTAGACACTAAATCTGCTGCTGGCACCTTGTTCGTAAACTTCCCAGCCTAACTATAAGAAATAGATTTTGCTGCTGGGTGTGGTGCATCCTGTGTGATGCACACCTGTAATCCCAGTCACTCAGAAGCTGAGTCAGAAGGATCGCAAGTTCAAGGTCAGTCTCAGTAACTTAGCCAGACCCTGATGTCTCAAATTTTAAAAAATAAAATGAAAGGGCTGGGGATGTAGCTCAGTGGTAGAGCACTCCTGGGTTTAATCCCTAGTAACACACGTACACACACAAAGGGGGAAAGAAGGAGGAGGAAGAGGAGAAGGGAAGGAGGAAGGAAAGGAGGAAAAGAAATTTTGTTATTTGTAAAATCACCCACTCTATTTTATTTTAGCAGTCCAGATGGACAGAGACAGGCTGTATTCCTAATATCCACTGAGAAAAGACCTCAGCAAATGACTGACACTATAAAAGGACAAATTCTCCTGTCTTAACTGCAGACCAATTCAGTGGTGTGGCTTAGGTCCAGGGTTTCCCCAGGAAATCAGGCTCACTTAGTTGTAAAAGCCGGAGGCTGTCTGACTTCTGGCAGTTTGATCCAGTGGTTCATGGTATCATGAAGGCTCCAACTCCACCCTGGTTCTGCCAGTCCTGACTCCTCTGTGTGCTATTCCTACCTCAGACTGGTTCTGAGTAATGCCAAAGAACAGGTGTGAGCCAGGTTCAGTGGAGCACATGTGTAATCCCTGTTAATTGGGAGGCCGAAGCAGGAATTTTGCAAGATCAAGGCCAGCTTCAGCAACTTAGCAAGGCCCCATGTCAAAATTAAAGGGAAAGAGGGCTGGGGATGATGCTCAAAGGTGAAGTACTCCTGGGTTCAATCCCCAGTACAAACAAGTAACAGGTGTGAATGGAATGAAAGCAGTGGGTAGGAGAGGGCACACCAAGAGAAAGGGCAGTCAAGTGTTAAACTTGGGGGAACTTTGTGAGCCAGTTACACCAATTGCTCTTGAAATTGGACATGGAAGACCCCTGACAGCATGACAAGAGGATACTAAACTTAGGATTTCAGAACTGCTTTATGGCAAAGCAAAAGATATTTCTTTCTTTTTGTCATTGTTACCTTATTTATTATTTTTGGAATATTTCTATAAGTTTTTCAGTGCATTATAATGATACAAAATAAGGGCTTTCATTGTGGCTATTCGGATGTGCAATGACATACTTGATCCTCTTCCCATTACCCTGTCTTACCCTCTCTCCCAGACCCCTCTCACTTCTCTAATATCTGCTTGCTTCTTTCAAGTCCTTATGTTCTCCTCCTAGATTTCACGCATGACGAAAACAGGACGCTTGCTTTTGTGTCTGGCTTATTTTCCTTAACATTGTGATCTGCAGTTTCATCCATCTTCAATCAAATGACATGAGTTCATCTTCTTTAGACTAACACTGTGTTCTGTGTGTTTATATAAATATGTGTGTGTGTGTGTGTATATAATCAAGTTTTATCTGTGCACCTGTCGCTGGGCGCCTAGGCTGATTCCACAATGTGGCCATTGTGAATTGTTATTTCAATAAGTATGGGTATTGTAAAAAATAGAAACAGGAACAGTGATAGTACTGGTGTAAACTCAGGCGGAGATGTTTATTGGGATTTGCTGCTCTTGGGCCAATTTCACCTGTGCCACCATAATGGGGGTGGGCATGGGAAGTGGTGGCCAGCCAGAATGGCAGGCAGGGAAAATGGCCTTGGACCTTCACCAAGCAGCTGGTTTTGCTGGCTAACTGGAAGTTCATGATGGGATTGGTCCTTCAGAGATTGGCTGGTGGGTCCATCAATCCATTGGAGCTTATCTGCCAGCATCCCAATTGGCTGTTCTTTTGTGGCAAGTTGCCCTTTGCCCTGCCCCTTAGCCAGCAGGCATGGCCTCAGCGTCTTGACTGAAGCCACGCCCCCCAGCCAGCCTAACAGGTGTGGGCTGGAGCGGTAGCTCAGTGGTTCTGGTGCTTGCCTGGCATGCCTGAGGACCCTGGTTCAAACCCCAGCACCTTGTACACAACACTGTGGGAGCAACAAAAGCCACATGAAAAACTAAATAATAGATTCTCTCTCTCTCTCTGTCCCTTGTACACACCCAGAAGTAGTCTTGATTGTGTGGTAGTTCTCTGAGGAACCCCCTTATTGATTTACTAATGTAGGACTCCACATAAAGGTTCCTTCCCTCCTGCATCCTCGCCAGCACTTATTGTTTTTTGCATTCTTGGATGAAAGTCATTCTGAGGCCAACCGGAACCTCAGTGTAATTTTGACTTGCATTTCCTTGATGGCTAAGCATACTGAACTTTTTTCATATAATTATTGGCCTTTCCTGCTTCTTTTGAGAACCCTCTGGAGGAACATATTTCTGATGTGCTCAACAAAGCTTTGGAGGTAAGTTAGCAGCATGACTAATTCAATCATTGCTACCACCTCCAGGCAAGCCTCAATTGCGTCCTGATACATTTTCGCCTCTTCACATTGTGTGACGTTTTTGTATATTTAAAAATTGCGAAAAAAATACTCGAGACGAAAAGTCCTGTGATCACACCGCTGCGGCGCTGGCTGTGGCCAGCTGACCCCGGGCGGAGGGACAGCCCTTCGGGGCACGCGCACAGGTGAGCGCTCCCCTGCCAGCTGCACCGATACTGCGCATGCGCACAGGTGCGCTGCCGCCCTCCCCGCCCCTGGGTTTGGCCACCTGCCCGGGAAACTTGTCGCTCGGGTCGCTCCTGGGCGGGGACAAGAACCGGGCCATGGAAGATACAAGGGGGACTCGGGAACCCCGGGCCCGGCCAAGAGAGCGAGACCCAGACCGGCGTCCCCGCTCGGATCGAGACCGTCACCCCGAGCGACCGCGGGACCGAGCCGGGGACCGGCGCAGAGAAAGAGACGGGGACGCACAGAGGGAGGGGGACCGGGACAGGGGGCGGCACCGAGACCACCGCCAGGAAAGAAACGGGGACGCGCGGAGGGACAGGGACCGGCGAGGGGACCACGACCGGCGAGGGGACCGGGGGCGGGACCGAGACCACCGCCAGGAAAGAAACGGGGACGCGCGGAGGGACGCGGGCCAGCGCGCAAGTGAGCCAAGAGTTTGGGAAAAGTCCCGCCAAAGCCGGACGCGGGACGCAGCCCCGCCCCCTTGGTCCGAGCCCTGGGAAGCCCCGGAGCCGCCCGCCCAGAGGAAGGAGGGCTTCGGCCACCGCGCCGCGCAAAGGTGAGCGGGCTGCTGGGGCCACGGCCCTGCGCTGTCCTGGCTTCCTAGGAAGCCCGTTTAAAGCAGGAAATGCCGTTTCTCCCTTTTGCGCCCTCGCCAGTGACCTTGGAAAGAAAGAAAACCTTACGATGCCCCCACGAGCCCTAAGAAAGCAGAAACCACCCCCCTGGGCAGTGGCAGGGCCGGGGGACCTGGTGGAAAGGAAGAGGTCCCCAGGTCGGGGAAAGCTAGGTGGGTGGGGTTAACCTGAAGCTCCTCCCGGAGGCCCTGCCTGGCCTTGGCCCAGGACTGCCCCGCAGGGCTTCAGAACCTGGCCCAGTGTGCCACAGTCTACCCTGCGCTCCGGACTCTTCCTTCTCCTTCCTCTTTCTTTTCTCCTTCCTTCCTTTCTCCTCTTCTCCCTTTTTGTGGTACTTGGGATTGAACCTAGTGGTGCTTTACCACTGAACCATATCCCCAGTCTCCCTCCATCCCCACCTATTGTAAAATTTTGAGTTAAGGCTGCGCTAAGTAGCTGAGACTTGCCTGGAACTTGCGGCCCTCCTGCCTCAGCGAGCTCCTGAGTTTCTGGGATTACAGGTGTGCATCACTGTGCCCGGCCCCCCCCCGCCAACTATCCAAGTCCTGTTGCCTGGTGCCCTGGGCCAAATAAAATCAGCCCCATGAAGAGTTGATAATCCAGGGCCATATGCTTTCAAAACTGCTCAGAAGCTACACTTCTTTTATTGTTTTTTGACATAGTCTTACATATTGGAGGGAATTGTCACATACATGATCATGCATTCATGGATATTGACAAAGTTAAAGCCAATCCTAGTCCAGGATCTCCCCCCTTTGTCCACTCCGGCTTACATGACTCTTCTGCATTATTTCCATGTTATAGATAGAAATAAGCATATACATGTGTATTAATTTTGAAATTGCTGAGTTTCTCCGCCTGCCTGTGTAGAGTTGGGCATCTCATGGGAGTGGAGAGTTCCCAGTTGCATTGATAATCCCCCTAATCCCTCCCTCCCCCACCTCCCTTCTCCCCCCACCTTCATAGTTATGGTTCCCCCTGCTTATGTGAAATTTCACCTATATTGAGATTATTATTTAAGCTTAGCTAACTTTCATTCTGTCTTAGATCTTACTCTAGCTTCCACGTAGGAGAGAAAACATTTGGCCCTTCATTCTCTGAGTTTGGGATATTTCACTCAGCGTAATTTTTTCCATCTTCATTCATTTGGCTACAAATACCATGCTACGGGAGA
>PVKS010025056.1:0-30330 GCA_004027875.1 Aplodontia rufa | reverse complement strand
CCAGATTTGTATTTTGAAGAACCCCTGGTTGCTGAGTTAAAGGTACCTGTTTGCATAAGTGAGTTTCTCCCACTCCTACTGCTGTAACTCAGGCCCAGGACAGTATCCTCCCTTGCCTGGTCAGCGCAGGAGACTCCTACTGGTGCCCCACCTCTTCCTGGCCCCCTTTCTTCAGTCTTAAAACAGCTCCTGCTGATCCTATAAAAGGAGGCATGTATCTCAGGATGCTTAGGCTGCCTAACAAAATACTACAGACTGAGAATTGAAACACAATTTATTCCTCCCAGTTCTGGAGGCTGGGAAGTCTGAGGTTAGGGTGCCAGCACTGGGTTCCAACGAGGACTCTTCTCCTGGGTTGCAGACAGCCACCTTCTCTCTGTGTCTGCACATGGCAAAGCAAGCTCTGCTCTCGAATTTTTTTTTTTTTTAAAGAGAGAAAGAGGGCCAGTGAGAAAGAGAGATTGGCCGTAAAAGAGATTTATTTAATTTTTCATTTGGCTTTCATTGCTTCGATACTTTGTTGTGTAAGTGGTGCTGTGGCTCAAACTCATGTCCCTGTTCATGTGAGGCAAGCACAGAAACCACTGAGCCACCATTCCAGCCCCTCCTCCTCCTCCTCTTCTTTTTTTTTTTTTTTAAAAAGAGAGAGGGACAGTGAGAGACAGAGAAAGAGAGAAACAACTTTATTTAGTTTTTCACATGGCCTTTGTTGCTCCAACACTTAATTGTGTACGTGGTGCTGGGGTTTGAACCCTAGTCCTCGTGCTTGCCAGGCAAGCACCGAAACCGCTAAGCCACCGCTCCAGCCCCTCCTCCTCTTCTCTTAAGGACACTAATCCTATCATGGGGTCTCACCATCATGATTACCTCCCAAAGTGCTCACCTCCAAATACCATTACACTGGGGGTTAAAGATTTAATATATGAATTTGGTGGAGATATGAACATTCAGTGTGTTATACCAGGGCATGTCACTCCTCTGCTCAGATTCCTCCAATAGCTGAAAAAAAGATCTCCTTACAGTGAGCAACAGGCCCTTATTGCTAGTCTCCATGGAAAGGGCACAATCCAATAAGGAGTGCTCAGGAAATCTGCAAGGGCATTTCCTGATGGCCACAGGGACTGGGGAATGACACAGGCCCTAGGTGTGGGGACAAGGGAGGTTAGACAGGCCTGCACAACCAAACACTGAGCTGGTCTGGACACTGATCTCATGTTTTGCCGCATACTCACTTGGGCCAAAGGCCTTTAGTAACTACTCAAACCTACAATCTGTTTCATACTAAAGCACAAAAGTAAAGGCAATGTTGGCATAATTTCACATACTAAATATTCTCACACTATAACTACTATATAAGTCAGGTAAGACTGTACTTCCTTGTATGAAACATTACCAAGAAGTTTTCCATCTGGGAAAGCCCGTCTTCACAGGCTGGTGACATCCTCGCCTGCATTTGATCATTTGCGCTGACAGACACAACATTCTGACAGGTGGACCAGCAGGGTAGGCCTCAGCACTTACAGGCTGAATTCTGCATGTGAGTAAAATTACTTTTCTAGTATTTCAGTTTTATATTACTAATTGAGTAGTACATTTCTTTGTGAAACTGTGTGTGTATGCAGGTTACTATCAATTTTGTTTCAGAACCATCAAGGAGGTACCTTTTAAATAAATTATATGAAGTGGAACAGGGCCCCCTCCTGCCCTGACTGACCCTAAAACCTCTCAGCTTGGTTCATCTCCTACTCCATTCCAACTTCTGGGCTCCTCAGCCAAGAGCACACCTGTCCCCACTCCACAGTGATGCCCTTGCCTCCTTGAGATCTTGTTTCAGAGACACCTTCTCAGAGGACTCTTCCCTGTTTAAAACTGCAGTCCTGGGCTGGAGCGGCGACTCAGCTGTTGGAGCACTTACCTGGCATGTGCAAGGACCTGGGTTCAAACCCCAGCACCATGTATACAACTAAGTGTCAGAAAAATAAAAACCAGTTGCATAAATAAAACTGATATTCTCTCTCTCTCCCTCTCTCTTTAAAAAACAAAACAAAACAAAACAAAACTGCAGTCCTCTCACCCCACCCTAGCGTGGCACTGCCTATTCTACTTCTCTGCTATTTTTCTCCACAGTTCTTTCCACCATGAATTTCATTCCCGTTTCCCCACTAGAATGATAACTGAGAGCAAAGAAGCTTTTTCTTGTGTTTGGGTTTTCTCTTCTTTTTTTGCCTGTTTTGTTTCCTTGCTGTATCCTCAGGAACTGCAGCAGCATCTGGATACCTTCGTAATCCATGTACACATTAATGATGTAGAAATATCAGTTTTAAACCTTTAATTATAATCACAAGATTAAAATTAAATTGCCAGCTCAGATTATTAATGTTCTACCATCTCTAATCTTTACAGAGAAATACAAATTGAGGCTCCTGTTATCAAGAGTTGAACCAAACTTTGAAGAGCCTTTTTATTCTTAGCAAAACAATGAGACCCAGAACATAATAAATACAACCTGAAATTGTTAGACCTTAATAGCATTTCTCTAAGTGTCCTTCAACTCTTCCTCCCTGGTCCTCTACTTATTCAGTTGCTGGATTCTACTACTAGTCTCTGGCACCCACCCACCCTTCTCGTCCCTTTACCCCTTTTCAGGTCTCCTTCCTGTCTAGTCATCTTCCACACACTGCTGCTGATGATCTGAATGCACAGCAGGCTGGATATACCCTATGGCCCTTCTGCTCTCTACCTCTAATGTTGCCTAAGGTCCTGCTGCGCAGGGCCAGTCCCTGCACCCCAGACCTGCAGCCTCCCCTGCTCTATTCCAGGACCCTCTCCCACCTGAAACTCAACTTAGCCCCCATGGCTCTCCTCCAACACCACAGCTTCCTGCAGCCTCTCCTGCAGCAGATGGCTGCGGACTCACAGTGCGTTCCCAGAACCTCTCCTCATGCTTACTGAACACTGCCCTGTGTTGAAGCTCTCTGTACTTGTCTTTTCTCCCCATCAGACCACTGGGTGTCTTGACGGCAAGGTTTCTGTTTTTCATCTTTGTGTCCCATACAGTATCTTTCCCAGTCTATGTACTCTAATACATGTTAAATGGAGTAAAAAGAGGCAAGTTCTTTCAGCTCTAAGTTAGAGGAGAGAAGAGATTGATTTGCATGGGTGACTAAGTAGCAGACAAGACAGTTTTGCTGGCTACAGCTGAGTCTACTCAAAGAAGATCAACCTAAAACTACATGGGCATGGAAAAGCAGAGCAGAAGGAAGAGGCTTGGGGACAGGTGTCCTGCCTGGGAACCCTGAAACTGAGGGAGGGGCCCTAACATTCAAAAGCCAACATGTTTCTCCTAATCCTTTTGTGAGCTGCGGATTTCCACCTTTGTACAAAATAAGAGAATCTGAAATTTAAAGATTTCTGCATTTATTTTAAAGCATTAAAGGTGTTAGCCATGGGGCTGGAGCAGTAGCTCAGCTGTTGTGGCGCTTGCCTGGCATGCACGAGGTCGAGAGTTCAAACCCCAGCACCACGTACACAATGAAGTGTCCGGGCAACAAAAGCCACATGAAAAACTAAATCAAATTGATTCTCTCTTTCTCCTTCTCTCTCTCTCTCTCTCACTGTCCCTCCCTCTTTAAAAAAACAAAACAAAACAAAAAAAAAGAAGTACAGATGGCATCTCCGAGCCTGATATGGAAAGCCAGCAAGGCATCGTCTTGTGGTAGCTCTCCCCTGAGACAGCTGGTTCTTTTGGTGGCTTGTAGCTCTTGCTGATATGATCAGGGCCCAATCAGGTAAGGCAGGATGCCTGCGGTACCCAGGCTGCCCCCACCTATGGATGGACACCAGGTTTGCTACTAAAATTGATAAGATAGAGTGTGGCCTTCTGACACATGCCACTGCTTTTTCATCTAGAATACTGCTTCAGATGCATTCTTAACAAAGGAAAACTACTGGCTGTGCTCATGAAAACAATAAGCCACAAACAGAGCTGAAAGAAAATGCGGTGGTGAGACAAACCACTGCCAAATGAGAATTACTACTGGACACACAGAAATGACACTGACAGTCCCAAATCCTGAGATCCGCATGGCTTTATCTGGGAAGACTACCTTGGAAATCAAATACAATTAATTTCCCAGCTGTAGGGCTCCACTCTGCTAACCAGCATCAGGAAGATAAGATCATAAGATAGACAAGTGAGAGGTTAAATGAAAAACAAGCCCAGTCTTTTATTCCTCTCACCACAATAACCCAATAAAGAGGTTAGCTTGGATGAATGTCAAATCTTACAGCCCTCAGTTATTTCAGGCTCTATAAAAACAAATGAGTAATTTGAAGAGTTGAGAAGACATCTTCGTGTAATTATGATTACAAGATTCTAATCATCAAAACCTAACATATCTAAAGCACCATAAAGACCAACTAGCCAGAGCTATTAACAGAAAAACCCAGAACTATTCAAAGTCTGAAGAGACTAAAGAAGCAAAAGGATAAAGACCTATTTCTTCAACTGTTACACTTGGTGGATAATCACAATCCAGGTTATAAACACACCCTTTGAGCAGAACTCATTACCATTTCCCATTCTCCTTTCTTATTTTAAAATAACATATAACCAATTTCTCTTTCTTTGGAACATGTTTACTTAGAAGTGGCTAAGCAGATGTCCAAGTTGCCCAAGGGCCAAATCCACACGACCTTCTTTTAAAGTCCATTTGATGGAGCCCGTCCTCTTGCTGACTGCGTGCAAACTTCCATCCAGGGTCGATACAAACAACAAGGTTTCAGGCAGCGTCACTGTGCTGGTACTTCCAAAGCTCTGCAATGGCATTAGAAGAAATTCTGTCAGTTTGATTACTCAGCCTGCTCATGTACAATCACAGGCCCCCACCTCCCAAGTTATCCTTCATAAAATCTTCCATCTTACAGATGGAAAAACTGAGGATGGAGGGCATACATTCCCATCCAGTGCAAGTCTAGACAAGAGCCGAGTCGGGACCAGACCCAGGTAACCTTATTCTACGTCAGCTGCAGAGAAAAAGGTTTATGACCCAACATGACAAGGATAAGAATTCTGAAACAATCTGCTGGCAGCACCCACTGACATTGGAGAGGGACAGTACACTTAGTCTTCTCTTGGGTCTATTTGCCTATTTTACTCTCTAAAAGCTGGGCATCTTGTAAGACTCCATGATAAAAAAGAATGAAACACACACACGCACATACACGAATAAAAAGCATAACTTCAAACTTTAAACTGTTCCTCATTTACAACCAAAATACAATTAAATTAGAATGTACCTATTTTTGCTCAATGAACTGTAAACAATACAAAAAATATTTTAAAGAAAATATCCAAAGGCTACAAAATTATCTTTCTCATCCATTGCTGGTCACAATGAAAATTATAAATTAGTACACTCTTTACAGAAAACATAAAAGTACTCATATTTCTGGATACTATAATTCTATTTCTATAACCTAAAGAAATAATTTAAGGTATGAAAAAAGTTCTGGGCACAATGATACTAATTACATCCTATTTATAAACAAACAAACAAACAAAAAATACTCTAGAAAGAACCAAAGTGCTAATCTAAAAGGCTAAATTAGGGTATATACGCTGAATAAAATGCTACATAACTTGGAAAAATCTACAATACAGAAAAATGCTTACATACATTATCCAGTGAAAAACCCAGAATCCAAAGTGTGATGTATGCCAGGGTTATAATTATCCTGGACATATTTTGTCTGCCTGCCCCCGGCTTTGCTGGGAGCTGGACCCTCACCCCGTGAGTCCACAGAGCAGTGCTGCGTACAGCCTTGTGTATGTGATACCTGGTAAGGTTTCCCAGCTAAGTTCTCCCTATTGACACAGGGACCCACTCGTTACCCTCGTAATGAGATGCGCCCTTTCTTTATGACTACACTATTCTACAAATTAGCTGGTTCCTGTGCGGGGGTCTTAAATTAAAAATAGGACAAAGCAACTTGTTTATACTGCAACCATTTGAATTTTTTCATAGATACTATTTTTAAAATACAGTTGTATGGATGACTTTTAGCATTAAACACAAAAGTTCTGGTGGGTTACTTGTGCAGGGGGGCATGACCCCAGAATGCCTGGTCACTCTTCTTAAGAACCAGGATGATACCACCTAATTAATCCCTTAAAAATTTAGGTGTGCTCTCCAGGGCAGCCTGAGTTGGTGGGTCCAACACTCCAGTCCTTGAATTCCTTTTCCAGGGAGAGACCCACTAGTGAAGGGGGAAGGGATGTTAGAGCAGCTGCCAGAACCTTGCCTTTTCTTCTGTCTCTTGGGAGTGCAGGCCTGCAGGGGAAAGAGGCTCAGCCCTCTGCTTAGTCCGGGGCCAGGCCTACTCTCTGCAGGTGGAGGAGCAGCAGCAAGCTCCACTGCTGCCTGCTGGCTCTGTTCTCTGTTCGGTGCCCAGAGCCTGAAGAAGCAGAGTTTGCTTTTGGTTCCACCTAGAGAAACAGGAAACCAGTCTCAGCACTGGAACAGATGGGAAGACAGAAATTCCAAAGGCGATGTCCACCCTACATAACGATCCAAAGGTCACCATTTTAGGAATGGTTAAAATGATGAGCCCAGAGAGTGAAAAGCGACATTTGGACCTGCTCCCACCTAATATGAGGAAGCTGCATGGCCCAGAACAGCAGGCCCTATGATAAGGCCACTGGGGGCTGTTGCTAAATGAGACAGTTATCTCCCATTAGAAGGGAGTGGGCTTGCAGCTCGCTATGGGACAGCTGGATGAGGTCCGCAGGAGCAGTTCAGAGGCTAAGTGAAAGGACAGATGTATGAACACCTGGAGGCCAAGATGTGGGCCCTCCTGCCTACTGATCAAGTGGTGACAGGACTAACCATTCGCATAACATGTCTTAGAAGCCACACAAGAATCCATCTCTGGATGGCTGAAGTAGGAAGAAAAAAACCTGGGGAGAGTTCTGTGAACGTGTTTTCTGCTGCGTGGAAAAAGGTGGCTGACAGAAGAGAAACGAAAAGAACACCTAAGGAGAAACAGATTGAGACAGAACACGGACTTCCACGGCTCTTCCCAGAGTCACCAGAGTCCTTAAGCTTGTTGCAATCAGGCTTCTGCCACTTGCAACTGAAACAGTTCATGTCCCCAACACTCCTGTTTTTAAAAATACAAACAGAAAAAAAAAATTATATAATGACAGCACTAGTGCTTTTTCTCCTGTCTTCTGTCTTTTCAATAATACAATGCCATCTGTAACAAATTCTATGCAAGCAGAAAGGAGATGCACGAGTTGGGAGGCAGGAGAAAAGCTGGAATTTAAAGGAGCTTCAGTGAGCACCTAAGTTCCAAACGAAGCGTTTCCCATCTCAGGGGTTCAGGCAACTCGACCTCCTTCAACCATCAGGACCCACCAGAAAGAGACAAAAACCTAGAAACACAGAGATCTCCCATCAGAAGGTGTAAAAGAGCAAAAGTTTGTAGCTGTTATCAAAGCTTACAGTTGGGGATTTAGCTCAGTGGCAAAGCACTTGCCTAGCACGCGCAAGGCCCCAAAGTTTGGTCCTCAGCCCTGGAAAGAAAAAAAAAAAGCTTACAGTGTAACAAAAAAACTAAATGTTCCAGAATACATCTTTTCACATGATTAGCGTCTAAAAGGGTCAATTTCATTAAAACATATCAGTGATCCTTTGCTGCTAGAGTGGAGACAAAAGCCTTCTGCCTTGCCTGAGCATATCAGAAACCACAGGAAGAACAATTAATGTAGTCTAAAAGTCTCAAAAACACAAAGTTTAGAGAAAAGTTGACTTTAACAACCGAGAGCTCTAACAGTTAAGCACAACGTCCACAGTAGCCTCATGACTGGCAGATTCTTCTCTTTTAAGGTTCTTGAAGTTTCAAAGCAGGATGCCTAGGGAGCCACCCTGCAGAATATCATACTCTCATAAGGCAAGTAAAAATTAGACATTTTCTGGCTCTTCCCCCCACAGCATTTTTTGAAGCATGAAAATGCCTGTCTTCAAATATAGTTGCTATAACCAATATGAATTAAATATGCTTCTAGACATTTCTTGTGATACCAAGCACAACTAAGAACTACTTGTACTGAACGTGGAAAAACACTGCTTCACGACAATGAACTTGGCCATCACCTTCGCCCAGCGGTTCAGCCATCAGTGCTCACTTTCTCTACAACAGATGACACAGGCCCTAGGGCTACACAAGCCTGAAAACAGAAGGGAAAGGCGATTCTACAGATCTGGAACCTGACTCCTGTTTAAAAGCAGTAGACTGACTACACTGGTTTGGACCACGACCTTCAGGAATCAACCAGCAGAAACCCCACAGATGGTGAGGTAAGAACGGTAGCACAGGTAATCGAGCCACCGTCCTTCTCGCACCAGGGACTGCAGACCATTCTGGAAGGCCGAGCCTGAGGACTGTGAAGCCTGGCTACTGGAGGCAGATGAAGCTGCAGCAGTGGCTACTGGAAAAATGGGGTGACAGAAGGGTCCTCATTGCAGCCCTGTGCAGCTAGGATTGCAACAAGCCTCCCACACACCACGCAAACAAAAGCAAGGCCCAGCGTCCTGGTCCTGACGGTAAGGCAGTGTTCCACAGAGCTATGGAGGTATGGAAGTGACTCCCACTGCTAATGCAGTAAGCAGAAGACAAGTCACCGACAATTTTAAGTTTTCTCAATGTTTTAAATTCAGTCATTTTCAATTCCTTTTGTATTAACTCTTCCTTGAGAGGAAGTATTTTCTAAAATGCCCTCTGAGCTGGGTACGGTGGTGCATACCTAGATTTTCAGCTACTCAGGAGGCTGGGGCTGGAGGACCTCAAGTTTAAAGCCAGATGCAGCAACTCCACGAGACCCTGTCTCAGAACAAAAAAATGAAAAGGGCTGGGGACGTAGCTCAGTGGTAGAGTGCACCTGAGTTCAATCCCCAATATCTGTCCCAAAAAGGAATTCTAATAGAAAAAAATGCCCTCTGAAATAATTTTGTTTAGAAAGTTTCCAATGAAAAGAATTATAGACTCAAGGGGCAGGTAAGTGTTTAAACAGCACAAAAACAAATGAAATAATCTCTAATAAAAATCTACCAACTTCTGAGCCAATATTTGGTAATAGTTAGGCAAGAAAATGGCTCACTGGTGGCTGGCGAATAACGAAAGACCCATGGGTTGGCTTTGGGGGGCATGTCCACTACTAAAGTTGCAACAGCCCCTCACCCCCCTGAATAAGTCCAGCAGAAGGCACTCGGCAAGCTCCTCCAAGATTCAGTATACAGGACACCTGAATAATTCTCATCAGGGGTTTCAGAAATGCTGCATTTTCCAAAGAAATAAAATTCAGAAATTGCAGACACATTTCAAAAACTAGTTTCTCAGTTAAATGACTATCTAATGACAAAGGTTAGAAATAAGATTAATAAAACCATCTCTAAGTCAGTGGGAAGAAGCAGGTCCATACACATGTGCCTCATACCAGAAGTTTTATAACTTTACAACTTGGTGAGAGTTGTAATCTCTGTCCCATTTACAAAACTGGAGCAGAATAACAGGAGTATAATCTCTGTTCCACTTACACAAAAGACACACACGCACACACGCACACAGAAGTCCCACTGTTGTTCTCAGGTGACAATGCAAATCAATCAAGTCCAAATGTCTATCTCTAAAAGTTAAATTCATACAGCACTATTTAGTATGATCGGGAGAGTTAAAACAAAAAAACTTTCTATGGATCTTCTCCCCTTCCCACTTCCATCCCAACAGACTACAGTATTTATAATATTAGAATACAATAATCTGGCTAATGACATTTTTCTTCTTTTAGGAGTATCATATCAACTGCAAGGATCTGTTCGCAGAGGTTGGTTTTTCCCTGTGTGTTATGTTTTTGTTGTTGTTGTTAATTAGATTGCATAACCCTAACTTTCATTTTATTTATTTAAAATTAGAAAAACCATTCCTTCAAATTAAAAATACCAACCGTTAGAACTGGCTCAGTGGTTATAGCGCTTGCCTGGCATGGGTGAGGACCTGGATTTAAACCCCAGCACCACACGCACAGCTAAGTGCCAAAAAAAAACAAGACCCAGATGAAAAAATAAATAAAGCTGATTCTATTTCTCCTTCCACCCCTCTCTCTCTTTAAAAAAAAAAAAAAAAAAAAAAAGGTTATATAATGCTAGCAAGGATTTTGGCATGTGTTTCCAACGGAATATTATTATACAATATCGTGAGCACTTCGATTCCTGGAACCTACAACCTGCCATCAACAACCAGGCTGCCTTCTGTAGTGGAGGGGCTCCGTGCCAGGGCTCAACTCTCCTGGATAGCTAGTCTAAGAGGTGAAGCAAAGGCAAACTGACTTATGGGTTCACCTGGGGTGGCTAATGAATACCCATCCAGCATTACAGGTCAGACTCGAAACAGGCAAGTGAGGGAAGGTTTACGTAAAAAAGATTTCCAAGTTACTTTATTTTACTACACACAGTTAGGACACATGAAATCCTGAGAACAGTTAAAACTGCATGTTGCCAAATGCAGAATACTAAATTTCAAGTGAATAGGAATGTGCTGAAGAATCAGAGCTTGTGATTATTAGCCACAGCACTCGTGTTTGGAGGTGGAAAAGGCATTCTCCATAAGGCTATGCCCATGCCAGAGGACCTAGAAGTGGAGGCAAGGTAAGACTGTGAGCGCACACCTGTAGATGTGGTGAGGACGGATGGTTCTGATAGGGAACAAAGCAGAGGTTGGTTTACAGGTAATGGCAAACTGATTATTCAGCTAGCTCTAACTGACCGAAAGCCACAGGATGATCAGCTGATTTTAAGAAATTTCAGACAGATACTTTCTGGTGTACCATAACAGGATGCCAGTCCTACAAGGCTTCTTCTTTTTCTTTTTTTTTTTTCAGGGCTGAGGACCGAACTTGGGGCCTTGCATGTGCTAGGCAAGTACTCTGCCACTGAGCTAAATCCCCAACCCACTACAAGGTTTCTTAAAAAAAAAAAAAAAATACAGGGGCTGGAGGGTGCTTCAGTGGTTACGATGCTTGCCTGGCATGTGCAAGTATACGAGTTCAAACCCCAGCACCAAGTACAAAACAAAGTGTCCAGGGAATGAAAGTCACATGAAAAATTACATAAGGATTGCTTCTCTCTTTCTCTCTCACTGTCCCCTCTTTCTAAAACACACACACACACACACACACACACACACACACACAAGTTAACTTGTGTAGTAATGTCAATCAATCCAGCAGGAAGTACCTCAAAATAGTATTCTATAATAAAGAATAGAAAAAAAGAACATCCCAGTGTCTACAATTCTACTCGCAACAATATTATCTGTTTCAGATTATACACTCAAAGACTTCTACTGGTGATTCTGGTTATTCTACAAAAGTACTCACCCAGCAGAGTACTGTTATTGTAATACCATTTAATCACAGTAGGAGACTGTTTCTGATGACGGCCAAAAAACCATTAAGAATTCACCAAAGCACCAGACAAAATCAGCACCTAGTATAGTAGGTCCACAGATCATTACATGCAGCTCTCTCAGTGGTAAAGAAAGCCCACAAGACTCACAGGAACGAATTCCTAGCAATCAAAAAGCCTACCTTTGAAGGTATCTACTTTTTTTTCCTTGATGACATAGCTCACTATGTTACCCCAGACTAGTCTTGAACTCCAGGGTTCAAGTGATTCTCCTGCTTCAGCCTCTCAAGTGCTGGAACGATAGGCATGTGCCACAGAGCCTGGTTTTAAGGTATTTTAAGTAAAGGCCTGATTAGATACATACACATTTTTTTTATCCTTATCAAATCCCAGCCCCCAAACCTATCTCATTTACATATCTGATTCAAAAGTAAAATACCCATTTCCAAATATGGAGACTTCTACAAAGCCACCTGTACATAGTGACATAGAAATCTCACTGCTTTAAGTCTCCTGTCTACTAAAATAGACTGAGAACAGAATTAGAACATTGGTAATAGTAAAAGAGACTCTTCTACTTTATCTGTTCTACAGATTGCAGACTACTCCTCAATCATTCCAAATTCTGCTATGCTTTGTTTACCTGTGTTCAGGTCAGCAATAATCCATCAACCACACAGTTCCTTCTAACCAGTCTATCGGCTGTTGTTTCCTGATACTGCGTCAATAAAGGTAATGATGACATTTGCTTTGGATGAGAGTCAAGTGTCTAGTGGGATGCAGTAAAGGGCAAGGCCTAAACGAACAGTGCCCTGTGGTTTCCAGCTAAGCAGCTGAGAGAGTTTAACTAGTATTTGTGGCAATTCTGGGGTGTGGTGTAATTAACCACTACCCAAGACAGTTAGAATTCTTCTGTTCAGGTTACTTCTCTTTAATGGAACTGATAAAAGGTACTTCATGAGTCTAGTTTTTTCCTGAGCACAAAAGTACGATAATTTCACAATAGGTGAATATATTTCCCCCAAATTGGTTTTGGGGTGCTAGGCTACATGTCTAAGTTCAGGGAGTTGCAGTTCTGTTTGTCATCAAGGTCCCTCTGCCACCATGGGAGGAAGACAGGCACCTGGCAAGAAAGGTGCCCCAGGAAACCTTTAACTGTGCCATGGTCAAGAAAACACACCCTGTTCTGGCAGTGATATAAAATCCCTAAGGTCCCTGAGGGATCTAAGCCAAATCTCACATTTATAGATATGAAAACCAAAACCCAAGGTGACAATCATTTAGTGGCTGAGCTTAGAATGCAGGTGTTGCCACTATTTTTTGTTGAATTCACTAAAAGGAAAGAACTTCAACTTAGATCTAATAACAAGTGAGAAACCCACAAGGCTTGCTTACCTTGATGGAGAAACCAAACTCAACTAAAAAAGGACTGACTCAGTCTAGAAAGTCATAAGGGCAACACCAACCTTACAAGTAGCCAAACCTGATCCATTTGGGTCTTCATGTGGGCTGGAGCAGTGATTTAGTGGTAGAGCACTTGCCTGGCATGCATAAGGCCCCAGGTTCAAGGCCTTAGCACCACATACACAACTAAGTGTCAGAAAAGCAAAAACCAGTTTAAAAAACAAATAAAAGTGTTTTTCTCTCTCTTAAATAAAAAGTCCTCATGTGAAGTGATCAGTGCACAGTGTATGCAGGAAAGGAATGTTACAGTCAACCCCTTTAATTTGTACAATTAATACATGTTTAAAAATTACATGAAGTAGATAATTCCATGCTTACAAAGGAGGAGGAGAAGTCCTTGTCCTCATATGGAAACACCAAGGGAAAGTCTCAATTAGATACCAAAATTTTCAGTCTTGAATCTGAAACCGTCAATTTTGCTCTTTATACTTTGGCTAGATATTTCTTTAGGGAGGCAGGTAGAAAGGGAAGGGGTCAAGCAGAAAGTGGTTAAGTGTTTTAAATAAAAATTACCTGCAAACAACTGTATTTATGATATAATTGCCATCTGCACTTGCCAGATGTTGCCAAACTCGAGAAGTGAAACATCAGGAAATACACCTCTTCTAGACATACCTGGCCAAACCGACTTCACCAGACAAAGCCCCCACTGTTGGAAGTTCCTGGGAGGATTAACCGCTTCTCTACTAACCAAGTCCACCATGCTACCTTCCTCTCCAGTCAGCCGGCTGGTCAAGCAAGTCCATATGGCTCCACACAACACAGATCAAACAGCAGAGGCTGTTTACTGCTCCTGGGGTATGTAATTTCCAAGATGAAAAGGGCCAAAGAGATCGCCTTACCAACCCTCTCATTTCACAGGAGGGGAAGTCAAGGCCCAGAGAGGTGAAGTGACTTGCCTAGGGCACCACAGACAGTTAACACAGGCACAGGCTGGCTTGAGGTCTCTGCCTCCCCATCTGGTCCTTTGCCCACTGCACCACACTGTAATTTCGCTACTTTAAATCATGGTTCTCTAACAGTCATAGTGAAAATTATTTCAAGCCTGAAGCTCCCTTTTGAATCCTGGTAGGGTAGATGAAGATCAGCACTCTGCTCTGATATGAGGGTTGGATCTTTCAGATGAGACCAAAATGTAATTTGTAGATTCTCTAAAGACATCCAATATACCAAACAACACTGCAAATTACATAGGGTGCGGTCTTTAAAAAACCATCTGCATGAAAATTCCTGAGATCCCACTATAGATCTAAGTGGGTGGGAATAATACTACAAAAAGTCAGAGGTCACAGCCTTGACCTCCATTAAAAAACTCCTACAATACATACATACATACCTAGCCCACTTCTTTTTTTAATTTTTAGAAATTTTACTTTAATTTTAATTTCTTTTAATTTTTTATGAACAGAATACCTTTATTTTATATGTTTACCTTTATGAGGTGCCAAGGATCAAACCCAGCGCCTCACATGCACTGGGCAAACATTTTGCCACTGATCTACAACCCCAGCCCCAAGAATTTTATTTTTTTACATAAAAATTATATATGCTTATAGTATACAACATGATATTTTCTTGTTTTGTTTTGCAGTACTGGGGACTGAACCTAGGAACCTCCTATCTCTGCGTATATCCCCAACCCTTTCTTTTTAGATTTTATTTTGAGACAGGATCAGGGTAAGTTGCCAAGGCTGCCTCAAACTTGTGTTCCTCCTGTCTAAGCCTCCCAAGTCCCCAGGATTCAGCCGTGTATCACCATGCCCAGTAATATGGATTTTTTTTTTTCCGTTTTTCGGTGGTGCTGGGGATTGAACTAAGGGCCTCATACATGCTAGGTAAATGCTCTGCCTTTGAGCTACATCCCCATACCAACATGTATCCATATATATATATACATACATACACACACACACACACACACACACACACACACACACACCATGAATGGCTAAATCAAACAAATGAACAAACTGCCTCACAAATTTATCTTTGTGTTGTGTGTGTATGTGTGGTGGGAATATTTAAAATCTATTCTCAAGGGGCTGGAGCAGTGGCTCAGCGGTTGGAGCACTTGCCTGACATGTGTGAGGACCTGGGTCCAAACCCCAGCTCCACATATACAACCAAGTGTCAGAGAAACAAAGATCAGATGAAAAAATAAATAAAATTGGTTCTCTCTCTCTCTCTTTAAAAAAACCAAAAATCTAGGGCTGGAGCGGTGGCTCAGTGGTTGGCGCCTGCTTGGCATGTGCAAAGCTGTGAATTTGAACCCCAGCACCACATACGCAACTAAATGTCAAAGAAACAAAGGGATGGAAAAATAAATGAGAATTGATTCTTTCTTTCTCTCACTGGCCCTCTCTCTCAGTAATTTTCAAGTATATAATACATTGTTATTAACTACGGTCACCATGTTGTACAATACATTTCCTGAAAGGCCCAGTTCTAACAGTCTAAAAAAGATGCTCCCTCATGAAGATGAGGGTGACACAGCCACTGCCAGTCACGCTGGTAGTGTCAGTGCCAGTAAATGCACAACACCGAACGGCATGGGACAACTCTTTTGAATAGCACTTTAATGATCAACCATAAACTGATGGGCCTCACAAAGTAAGCTATGATGACTTCACTTGGAATAAGAAATAGTCACAAAGACAGGAAGGACCCTTAGACACTGACTTTTCCATGTAAAAAATCTTAAGTGATCAGATTTCTATAATTTCAGCACACATTTTCATTTCTAGGCTCTGTGAAGAGGCAGTCTTTGTCCAACTCTCACATATTGGGACAGAGACAGGAAAACGTAAGAAACTGCTGGGAAGGCTGTTGGTACAACCAAACCTACAGCATGGTTTGCAAATGGAGGTCTCTGATAAACCGGAGCAAAGCAAGAGGAACTGGCCAAGATGGAACACTGCTGCTCTCTCCAGCTTATCAAGTGGCTGGCAGGAAACAGAAACAGGAGAGAATTACCAACAAGGAGATATCAAACCTTTGGGATAAGGAAGAGGCCTCTCCATACATTAAGGCACAAAACTTCTTTCAGAAAAGGAAAAACGACTGTCTGGGACAGGGCTAGGCTGGGCACATATTTTATAGGACATAACTCTGCTATCAATAGGCTCAAATTTCCCGGGAATCTCTATTCTTAATGTCACCATCCGGGTCAGGTTTTGTCTACTCTGGAGGTCATCCAATCTTAATGCCAACAACTCTGAGTCCAGAAAGTAGATTACATGGGCATCTGGACTATGGGACAAGGTGGCTAAGCTTCCAAATTTACTTTTTCTTTTGAAAATTGAGGAATAGCAACATCTCTCTAAATGCTAAGGAAGCAAAATAAACATTAAGAATTTCAAAAGCAAAAGTTATATAAATAGTAAGGACGGTCACTTAATAAAAGAATTGGTAGTAGCCAAAGATATCATCAGAAAATAAACAAAACTCAAAAACCTGATTATCCACTCTGTCTCAAACTTCGATTGCTGCCTATCCCTTCCCCCCATGGGCAACAGTATAACAGCTGGTACTGATAGAGAAAAGCTAGAATGATAAAGAAAAGGTTGGAATAATTTGCTTTGTGGTGTTTAAAAGGAAGAATGTAACTGCTGAGATTTTCACCAAACACCACTGCATCTTAACTTCTGGAATTGCATGTTAATCATTTGGACCCTTACTTATGTGGCACATCATTTTCTGATGACACTGAACAATTTGACAAGTATGTGCTAAGTTCAATAAAGCACCTAGGCAATATGATATGGTTGTTAAGGACAGATTCAGGGGCTGGAGTGGAGGCTCAGCAGTTGGAACACTTGGCTGGCATGTGTGAGGACCCAGGTTCAAACCCCAGCACCACATACACAACTAAGTGTCACAGAAACAAAAGCCAGATGAAAAATAAATAAAATTGATTCTCTTTCTCTCTCACTTCTCTCCTTCCCTCCCTCCCCCCTTTTTTTTTTTTTAAAGAAAGAGGGGACAGTGAGAGACAGAGAGAGAGACAGAGAGAGAATCAATTTCTATTTAGTTTTTCACATGGCCTTCGCTGCTCTGAGACTTCATTGTGTACGTGGTGCTGGGATTTGAACTTGGGTACTTGCGCATGCCAGGCAAACGCCATAACCGCTGAGCCACTGCTCCAGCCCTCTCTCTTTAAAAAGGAAAAAAAAAAAGCAGATTTTGAAGCCAAATCCCCCTGGGCAGTCACTGACTAATCCATCTAAATAAAAAAGGGATGATAAAATCTACTCCAAAGGGGTTTTGGTAGAGTTAAATGAATTAACATACTCTTAGAACAGTGCCTAGCAATACAGTGAGCCCCACATCAGTGAGTTATTATTGTTATTCATTATTATTAACTGCGTGAGACATCACAATCTAATCACAACAAAAGATAAGATTCCTGCTCGCATGGAGCTTATTATCTAATAGAGGACCCGAGAAATGACATAATCACACCAATAACCAAGTGCACTAAGTGCTAGGAAAGACACAGAGAGCCATGAGCCCAACAGAAGATGACCTGGCTCTGTGATGGGGGACAGGGTGGCTAATGGTGTCAGGTTTTCTTGAAGGAGTAACATGGGAGTTACGATCTGCAGGAGAAGGCGAAGGAAGAATTCCCCAGGCAGCGGGACCGCCTGCACACAGACCATGAGATGGAAGATAATTTATTGTTTCTAAGGACCTAAGGACCAGCGTGGCTGGAGACAGCTGCATTTAAGCCATCTGTGAAGGCCAAGGCATTAAACCTGCCTCTCCTCTCTTCTTAATCTCCACCGTACCTGCAGTCATTTCAGAGCTAGTTCAGTACGCAGGAACTGTGGAGATGCTAACCTCATAGGATGAGGTTAAGTCACTGAATCATGGTCTCACATTACTCAAGCAGGCAGGGAAGGACTTGAAGGACTTACCAATCTCATCCAGGCACTCCCTGCTTCGCCTGTCTTCCTGCTGGCTGACTCTTTATGATTTCTAACTCTTACATGCTAGCTCACTTATTTCAACCCCACCCCCAGACTGTTTGATCCTACATATATACAGAAAGAAGGGTCCTGCTATGTGGAAGGCACTGGAGCACCACGGCCTATACACCTGCCTTCAAGGAGTTGACCACCCAGCAGAGGAAAAAGCCTGCAAGTTCCATGCCCACGCTTCTGGCAGCATCCCCAAGCCCTGCCAGGGCAATGCCTAAGCTTCTGAACCACACTACTGTGCTTGGCCAAACTGTCTCCCTCCTCAGCCTTGCTTATGTCCACGCAACTTCAAAATCTGTTAATTATTCTCTTGAAATAAGTTAAAAAAACCAAAGTTCCTCAAATTATCCCCCTGAACCCAGCACAGGCTTAGCAGAAGGTGAAGACGGGCACACAGGTATGTGTTCCTGTTTGGGCTCTGGGCTAGTCACTAAATTTCTTCAGTTTCCAGTTCTATGAAAGAAGAAGAGAGAGTTGGATGAAACCTTTTAGTTCTGAAGCACAATCATCCTGGTTTACCTGGCCTTCATCTCTTTTCAGGCTTTGGTGTAGATTCTTCTAGGCCCAACCAATCAAAACATGCCCAAAATCCGCGTAAGAATTTGAGACAGATCAGAAGTCTTGGTGCCTCTGAACAGTCATTCCCAATCCTGATCTTGCAACATCCTGGTGTTTCCATTTATCTCAAAATATTGCAACACTAGATACTAGTAATAATCTGATTCACTTTAAGGTTCAGGGTGGGTAAAATAAAAACCATAAAAATCAACTAATATTATGCGGGATCAGAAGGCTGACTCCCAGCTGCATACACATGCTATATAGACTCTAAAACCAGCATCACCTACACTGTAAGGGAGAACCTTATTCCTCTCCAAGCCACAGATCAGATAAGTGACTGAATTTTACCAGGCACAGAAAACCCCAGAGATTTCTAAGTAATGAACTATCAGATCAGGATGATTTAGGGTTGGTTTTAGAAGAAACCGTGGCTTGGTTCCCAGTCAGTTGAGCACCAAAACTACAGATAAATTTCTTCTTAATCTCTATGTGTAAAGGAAACCGTTTTCCTCTTTGCAAAACCAGACCAGAGCAAGTGGAAAACGAACCCTAATAGAATGATAGCGTAAAATCACTCTGGATTGTTCAAAGCAAGTTGTACCTTTGAGATCAGAGATTCTCCAAATCTGGTCTTACAATTTTCTTACAGTATTTCAATTGATCTGGAGCTGATACAAAGACATCTATAATGGAAAAAATTTAATTTTGATGTGAAACACACACACACACACACGTATTTAAGAGAAGAGCCATTATAAAAATCAAAGAATTGCTGGCTTTGTTCCTTGAGTTAGGTGAGGTTTCCCTGACAGAATTTTAAACTTTTTCTCATCATGTTCTCATAAAAATGGACAACAGTCCTAATCAATGCCTCAAATTTGCTCAGGATTTTTGGAAATACCTGTGAGTTGTGAACCCCAGTCTTCCAGAATATTAAAGGAGAAACAAACCAGAGGATGGACCTTTGTGCTAACCCCAACACTAGGTGGCTTTATTTAGGACAGAAGTGGTCTAGTACAGCCCACACTTCCATAAGGCTCTACAGGTCAGGTGGGCTGTAGCTGAGGAAGTGGCACAACTGTGCCACCGTACCAGGCCTTGCCCTCCCCCCAGAATCTTCTCATGTTCTTTGTAATTTACATATTCGTCATGTTATTGTTTCTTGTCTGTCTGTACCAAGTAGGCATAAGTTCCATGAGGGCCAGGGTGACATGTTTGAGCCCATTACTGCGTGTCAGTGCTTGGCCCATAATCTGCATGTTATGATTTAAATTATGAGGCATCCCCAAAAGCTCATGTGTGAGACAGTGTGAGGATTTTCAGAGGTGAAAGGATTAGATTAGGACAGGGGTGACCTGATCAATGATCAGTGGATTAATCCGCTGGTATGGATTAACTGAGCAGTAATTATGGGCAGATAGGGTGTGGCTGGAAGAAGTAGGTCACTGGGGTGTGACTTAACTGGGTTGATATTTTGTCCTCGGTGAACAGAGCTCTCTCTGCTTCCTGGCTGTCCTGTCCTGAGCTGCTTTCTCTGTCATGGCCTTCTGCCATGATGTTCTGCCTCATCTTGGGCCCAGAGTCAGGGACTGAACCTCTGATTTCCTGAGCCAAAAGAAATTTTTCCTCCTCTTTGTTGTTTTTGTCAGGTCTTTTGGTCAAAGCGGTGTAAAACTGACTAACTCGGCTGGGTGCGGTAGTACACGCTGGTAATCTCAGTGATTCAAGAGGTTGAGACAGAGGGATCACAAGTTCAAAGCTAGCCTCAGCAATTTGGTGAAGTCCTAAGCAATTTAGTGAGACCCTATCTCAAAAGAAAAAAGAGGCTAGAAATGCAGCTCAGTGGTTAAGTTGCCCCTGGATTCAATCCCGGTACCCCCATCCCAAAACCAGTGAGTGAACAAGTGGACAAACAGATGGAATGAGCAGACAAAGCTCACCACATTCAGGAGTATGAAAGCCAGAGGCTCAAAACAAAGCAGCCTTCCCATCTTCCACTTCCTAGGGGAGAGAGTATGAAGTTGGGCCCAAAGGAGGTGGCTTGGGATTGTACACTTTAATGTAAATGGTGTTTGTAATTTAAGAGGACATTTGGAAATAGGCACGCCAAAGAGATTTTTCTGGTTCCACCGCCTTGCTTTACAGATAGATGGGTGGGGGGTGGTTCATTTGCCCAAAGTTTCACAGCTAGCAAGCAAAGAACCCTCACCTCTGACTCCCCATCTCCAGAAGTACACACTGTTATCGTGGGAGTCGAAATGTATATGAGAACAAGTGACTGTGCCTAAAAATTACATTTTAAAACTGCTAAAATAGGAACTGGAGCAGTGGCTCAGTGGTTACAGCACTTGCCTGGCATGCACGAGGACTTGAGTTTGCATCCCAGTGTCATACACAATGAAATGTCCGAGCAACGAACACCACATAAAAAATGGGGGAAAAAATTGATTCTGCCTCTTACTGTCCCTCTCTAAAAAAAACAAAAAACAAAAAAACAAAAACCTGCTGAAACAGTCAGCTATACCGACCTAACTGCTCAAGGAGTGTGGAACTAGAACTGCCAGCTGGGATGTCTTTTAAGCACAAAGCTCAACCAGAAATGATCCCACACTGGAACCGACACAGCTCCCTCAGGGCAAAGGCCAGGCCAGCCCGAGGATGTCTTCAAAGAGTGACATCTGTCAACCTGGTTCTAGCACAGCTTCAGATTTGGTCCACGCAGTTGTGTGGTACTTAGAAATGAGTTTCTCTTGTTGCCAACCCAGCAAATAGGATTCTTTGTGTAGCAATCAAGGTTGGGCCGGTTACTTGAGACAGCTCACGGCTCATTTCCACATTCAACGCCCAGGCCTTTCCACTCTGCCCCTGGCAGAGAAACCATCTGGCGCGGCTGTCCAGCTCAGGTGAGGCAGCTGATAAGCATCCGCCGGGCATCTCTCCCATGAAACGGGAGCGCCTGCCATTGACTCTACATCCTGGAGCGAAGTTCCCTTTCAAATTTTTTTTTGAGGCCTGGAGCGGTAGCTCAGCAGTTATAGCACTTGCCTGGCATGCGCAAGGACCCGGGTTCGAACCCCAGTACAACATATACAACTAAGTTTCAGAGCAACAAAAACCAGATGAAACAATAGAGAAAATTGATTCTCTCTTGCTCTCTCTACAAAAAAAAGAAAAAAATGACTGTACACATTTATATAAACACTGTGTATTATCTGGACACATGTATACAATGTGTAACAATTAGGTCAAGGAAATTAGCATAGCCATCATCTCAAACATCATTTTTTTGTGTTAGGAACATTCAAAATCTTTTTTAGCTATTTTGAAATCTATACTATATTGCTGTTAACTATGGTCACCCTATCATATGCTACAGAGCTCTTTTCTCCAATCTAACTATATTTTTGTACTTAATCACCTACCTCTTTCTAACCCCTCCCTTGCCTAGGCTCTAGTAACCACTATTTTGCTGTTTCTACCAGATCAATTTCTTTCGCTTCTATGTGTGAATGAGAACATGGGAGATCTACTTTTCTGTGCCTGGCTTATTTAACACAAATGCTCTCCAGTTCCATCCATGTTGTCAGAAGTGACAGGATTTCATTCTTCTTCATGACTATTTAGTATCCCATTGTACAAATATCCCACATTTTCTTTATCAGTGTGTGTTGCTGGACACCTAGGTTTGAGTCCATATCTCAGCTATTGTGAACAGTGCTGCAATAAACATGGGAGTGCAGCTGTGTCTTTGGCACACCGATTTCTAGGAAAGTTCCTTTTCTGTTCACATGCTTCCTTCCTGTGCTTTAAATCTCCAACTTACTCCTTCCACAAATTCCTTTTATCCACTCCCTTAGCTTTCCCTCTTGCTACAGAGGCTCTTTTAAAGCCATAAGGATAATTTTACCTGTCTGTGTACTATGAGGGAACCTGGAAAGCAGTATTGCTTTAATTCTCAGGTCTCTTCATACGTGGAGTAGGCAAAAATAATAAACAAGCGTAAGTGCTGGATAAATTTTCATAAACATCTAAACCTCCTATAATTCAATAACTGATATACTAATATAAAGCCAGCTATCCGTTAAAACCGCTAAAACCAATTTCAACAGTTTGTACTTTAAAAATCCAAGAAAAAAAGCATTCTCTGCTCTTTACCAGCTAAGCAATACAGTACGGAAGAAAAAACATAACACAAGGCTCTGTTTCTAGTTCTGCCACTAACTAGCAAGATCTCTCAATCCTAACCTCTTCCATAAAAAAGCCAAGGCCAGTGTTCTGGTAGTACTAAGCACTTGTAGATGCATTGGTTCTGTTCAGGACTAAGGTTCTGGAACTGCCTGGAGGCTTGCATCGGGTTGCATCTTAGAGTCATCCTGGGCTTCAAACTATGCCAGGCTCTACTCTCGATGATTCTGATTTCCTTCACCTATGATGGTACCTGGGCGTAGGGTTTTGGTCTTCGTTTACTTGAGGGTTTTGTTTTGTTTTGTTGTTGGTACTGAGGATTGAACCCAAAGGCACTCAACCACTGAGCCACATTCCCAGCCCATTTTTAACTTTTTATTTTGCTAAGTTGCTTAGGATCTCACTAAATTGCTGAGGCAGGCTTTGAACTTGAGATCCTCCCACTTTAGCCTCCCAAGCTGCTGGGGTAACAGGTGTGTGCCACCATGCATGCCCTGGGCATAGGGTTTTCAGAAGCTTCCCAGGTGAAGTAACGCATCCTAGGTGCAGCTGTGGCCGTCTGTGCAGATGTTTCTCTCATACCTACAGGCCCCCCTGTAGTCATGGGTCACTGGCTTTAAGAGGAAAGAAATCTGATTTACCATAGTCAACAAACTCCTCTGACTCAGAGATCATTGACAATGTCAGGTTCTGGGAATCTGACAGCACAGTGTGTTCAGAAAATTTATGAAAAAAATTGGTTTCCATGACAAACATTCCCAAGGCCTAGACCAACAATTATTCCCTCATCTGAAATGGAAGGGGGGAAACAAATCCGCTGGGGAATGAGACTGTTTTGAATTATAATTATAAATTAGTCTATTAACTAAGGAAACCATATTTAATACATAAGAGAATGACCCTGGATCAAGGTTCACTTTTTAGCAGTGAGTATCTTGCCAAGTGAAAAATGAAACAGACATGGAATAACAACAAACCATTTATCTCATGGGGTTTGGCCATGAAAAGATTAATCTCATTACTGATATGAAGAGCCCATCAAGAGGATATCACTTCGGTTGTGTCCACCCAAGAAGTATCCTGGAAGCACACTATTTATTCTGAAGAAACACACACTATTTATGAGACCCCACTAAAGAATACAGAATACATGGGCTGGAGCGGTGGCTTGGCGGTTACCTCGCATGCGCGAATACTCGAGTTCAAACCCCAGCACCACGAACACAACAAAGTGTCAGAGGAATGAAAGTCACATGAAAAACTAAACTGAAAAATTGATTTGCTCTTTCTCTCACTGTCCCTCTTAAAAAAAAAAAAAAAAAAAAAAAGGAATACAGAATACAGCCAGGAGGGGTGGCACACCCCAGAAACCTGAGGCAGGAGGATTTCAAGTCTGAGGCCAGCATGGGCAACTTAGCAAGACTCAGAATTAAACAAGAGCTGGCTAGGGGTACAGCTTAGTGGTACAGCGTCCCTGAGTTCAATCCCTAGTTCTGAAAAAAGTGTGTGTGTATGGGGGAATACAGAATACAGACAACGAAAGCAGCACCCCATTCTAAACCCCAAAATCCATAACCCACTTGTTGATGATAAAAAACAAGCCCTTATTTTATTGATCATAATGAGCCCCAAAGAGGAATTCAGTATTTGCTGAGTGCCCACGACAGAGGGCTGGCCAATACACCACGCTAAATGCACAGGGGATAAAAGGACAAGCAAGGCTGGTCCCTCTCTCTTTAGCACAAACCAGCAAGATAGGTCTCTCACACAGCCCTCTCCAGGACACATTCTGCCCCCTGCTTCCCCGCCTCACTACACTCACCTTTTAGACCCGCCTAAGCTAACTTGAGTCCCTCCACTGTGGCCCAGGAACCACGTGGCCACGGTCATTGCAGGCCTGCTCCTTGAGGTCAGCACTGCTTAGAAGGTGAGCGCCTCTGCAAAGGCCAACGCCCAGCACCAGCATGATGATCAGTCTATCTTTCCAGGAGTTCTTGGTGAAGACTGGGACTGAACTGGCAAAAAGCAACTTTAGTTAAAGGCTTCTAAGACACAAACTTTCAGTTTTGCTATTTCAGACACAATACTGGGTGAGATATTACCGAAACACATACACCTGCTTGGATATTATTAGACCCCCAAGTGGAAAAAAATTACCTGAAGCTGTGAATTGGGTTTAGAGGCCTCTTAATCTTCATTCTCTCCAGAGCTGGCTCGGGAACACTGAAAACAGTCACCTCCCTGATGGAGCTTCCCAGGTAAAGGCAGCGTTTCTTTTCCAAAGCTGCACCTTTACACCACTGCAGAAAGCAGTAGGGGACCATGGCTCACTGGAGGAGTAAGGACTCGGGGCATTTTCCAGAAGCCTACACGTGAGCTTAACTGGACAGCCCTTCTCTAGGCGGCAGTGGCTGCTCCTCAGGCTGCAAAGGGGCCTCTGGACACTTTGTCCTGACAAATGCAGGGGCGGCTCTCCAATGAGGGGCAGGGGGATTAGGTTCAAGGTTTGGTGCTGCCACTCCGTATGGCCCTGGACGGTCACTAGTCCCTTCTGGCCTTGGATTCCTCCTGTTTGCTCGAGCTAGTTAGGGTTTCAACTTGGGAGGGAGAGAAGAGTCATGGCTGAGAGGAGGTGGCAATCCCTCACCCACTCTCCAAGGCTCTAATACACGTGCACGCACACATACATAAAATGTTCTTTAAAAATCTAAAATTCCATTTCACTCAACTTAAAATCCACACTGCTAAAAGAAAACGCTAACTTTAAAATGCACTCCCACTGCCACTGGGTGGGGAAACAACTGTGACTCGCCGGGCTAGCTGGCCCTGTCCTGTCTCACTGAGGCTATAGACCGATTCCCAGATGCTGCTGTGGCTGGAAGTTCGGGAATCCCCAAACTTCAGAGAAGACACTTTTGAATCCCCTAAGTGGCAATAAACTCCTGCTCAGCTGAGGATGAATTTCATTTTGATAAACAAGTAAAAATCAAATCCAGTGTTCTCAATAAACTGTGAGCAACTGACTAATTAAAAACCCTGCAGCGTGACTCATGTAAAAATTGTATTAAGCAAAGACTGGAAGGCATTGGGAAATGTTTTACGTTGTGTAAGGATAATGGGTTTAAGAGTAAACATACTGTTTTTGTAAAGGTTCATTTCTGTTTTAAAGTTGAATTATTAAGTGTGTTAGATAAGTTAGTAAACGATACAACTGAAAAGTTTTTAAAAGATGATTTGTATAACATGTGAACTGACCCCAAAGGGGTGATTATTTTGAAAGCAAAACATTGCTTTGGATTAATAAATTCAGGTATGTTTGTGGGAAAAGCAAAACAAACAACAAACCACCACAGGTACGATTCTCAACTTCCTAGGAAAAACAGCTGGATGAACAAGCCCCACGCGTTAAGAACAGCAGCCTCCAAAGGGACAATCAGTGCCTCAACGCTTGAGTTACAAACAGTCCTGACTCAAAACTTCCAGTGGCCTCATAACCCAGCACACAAAGAATCTCATCTGTAGGAGACAGGCTACCCTCAAAACCAAAGGAACAGAGTGACCCCAAAATGCTTCAAGGTGCTCATGGGGCCATATCTGCCAGAAAACTCATCTGAAACCACTGCAGACCAAAAGATGCTATAAAGAAGCTATCCAACAATCCAGAATAAAAAGTTTTCTCAGCCGCTCTTAGGTACATAGGATGTCATCCAGAGATTGCCATGGTTATCTGTACCTTTAAAATATAAACAAAATCTAGCCAGGCACAGTGGCCCATGCCTGCAATCCCAGCTACTTTAGAAGCTAAGGCAGAAGGATCACAAGTTCAAGGCCACCTGGGTAACTTAGTGAGACCCTGTCTCAACATAAAATTTTTAAAAAGAGCCACATGTGAAAAGAGAAAAATAAACACCTGCCGGTGCAGCTCAGTGGTAGAAAGCTTCTCTAGTATCCTTGAGGCCGTGGGTTCAATCCCAGCTTCATGCACATACACATATGAAATGGACAAACAAAATCTAAAGATTCCATTTTCACCCAACTTGAAGTCTGCAGTGCTTACTTTTTCTTTTTTTAAGTGAATGACACTCTTTATTTGTGTTTTTAAAAAAGGGAGCGAGGGAGAAAGAATCAATTTTATTTATTTTTTCATCTGGCCTTTGTTTCCATGACACCTGGTTGTGTATGTAGTGCTGTTTGAACCTGCGTCCTCACGCATGCCCGGCACCACCACTCCAGCCCAGGAAACAGCTTATTTTCAAATGACTATCTGACTGGGTGTTGGCAGCACAGGCCTGTAGTCCCAGCAATTACGTAGAGACCCTGTCTCAAAATTAAAATAAATAAGTAGGGCCAGGGGAAGAAAAGATTATCTATGTAGACATGTAGAAGCTGTACCTTAGCTGCTGCTCCTCTCTGCCCTCAAGCCTCCTGTCCTCTGGCAAGCACGGATCTCCATCCGTCTCTATACATTCACCTGTTGTGCACGGAATCGTACAGTATGTGGTCCTTCATAACTGGCTGTCATCCTGCACCATGCTCTCAAGGCTCGTTCATGTACCATGTGCAAGTACTTAATTCCTTTTTATTGCTGAAAAATAGTCCATTATATCTACACCGCATTTTGTTAATCCATTACAGTTGCTGGACATTGGGTTATTTCTACTTTTTAGCTATTGTAGATAATGCTGCTATGAGCATTTATTTACAAGTTTTATTTTTTGCTTTTCTTTTCATACTGGGGATTGAACCCAGGAGTGCTCTACCACTGAGCTTCTTTCTTGGACAATGAAAATGTTCTAGAAGGGATTGTGGTGAGCACTGTACAGTTCTGGGAATGTACTAAAAACCCACTGATTTAAACATTTTAAGTGGGTTAACTGTGATGATGATTAAGTTACATCTCCATAAAGCTGCTGAAGGTACTAACAGGTAATGTTTTAGTAGCAGGAATCTAGGAGGGTTTTTTGTTTTGTTTACTGTAGGCTTATTTATCCTTCTAACTTTTCTACAATGAATATGATTAGATGAGAGATTTTTAAAAAATCTCCCCATGGTACCACAAAGAAAATACCAAACACACAAAAACTTTTGAAAATAAAAGTACATCTTTCCTTATAATAGTGGAAAACTTAGTAACTCTTATTAAGACAACTGCCAGGGAAGGTATTGCTTATTACTACTTCAGTCTGGATCCGTCAGGACCCCACTCCCCAACCTGGGGCTGGGCACAGAAGCGTAAATGCTTTCCACCGATGATGGTTTAACTAAGGTGCTACCAAAGTGACAATGTACAGCATACTCAGAACGTTTCTATTATAAGAAACATTCTTGGGGTTGGAGCCATGGCTCAATGGTATTGCACTTGCCTGGCATGCGTGAGGACCTGAGTTCGAACCCCAGCACCACATATGCAACTAAGTGTCAGAGCAACAAAATCCAGATAAAAAACTCAACAAAATTGATTCTCTCGCCTTCTCTCTCTCCCTCTCTCTCTCTCTCTCTATATATATATATATATATATATATATTAATATATATATTAATATATATATATATGATATATATAGATATCATTCTCCCTCTCTCTTTTAAAAAGAAAAAGAAAGAAAGCAACATTCTTTTTTTTCCATAGGGCATTGAACCCAAGGGCCCTACACCTGACCTGAGTCACATCTCCAGCCCTTTTGAGTTTTTAAGACAGGGTCTTGCTAAGTTGCTACGGCTGGCTTTGAACTTGGAATCCTCCTGCCCCAGCCTCCTGAACCACTGGGATTACCAGTACCTAGCTTAACAGGAAACATTCTGGGGGGTAAAAAAAAAAAACACACACACATTTTTATGCTTTTGTACTTCATTGTATGTTTGCACATGAACAAAGACCACAGACAATAAGAAGGGATACAGAGACTAAAACTAACTTAAATTTTTATAAAGTAACACAATAAAAAACTTATGATTAATACTGTTATTAGTATGTATGCGGAGCTGGGATCAAACTCAAGAGCCTCACTCATGCTAGGCAAGCGCTCTACCACTGAGATACAACCCCAGCCCTGATTATTTTTTAAGTTCTACTTTTCTCAATCTATATCTGGTCCGTGATACTCATTTGAATATCTCTTCAATGTGTTGCTTTGAGGCAGAGAAGTCTGACATCGAACGTAGAATATGGATAAAGATAAAGATAAGAAACAATTCTCAGCTTCTGGGAAATATATGCAACCAGCATGCTTATTATTCACAGATTATGATTCACCATCCCTATTTTTTAAGCCAGCATCATACTATAATCATATTGCTAGGTTACAGGCCCCCAAGTTATTTGAAAATACTAAAATCTAAATCCATTAAGAAGAAACATTAGGGGCCTGGAACCACCGGTGGCTCAGCAGTTATAGTGCTTGCCTGGCATTCGTGAGGTCGCAGGTCTGAACCCCAGTACCACGTACACAACAAAGTGTAGGAGCAACGAAAGCCACATAAAAAAACTAAACAAAACTGATTCTCTCTTTTAGTTTTTCATGTGGCTTCCAGACAAGCACTGTAACCGCTGAGCCACTGCTCTAGCCCCATCTCTCTCTCTTTAAAAAAAAGGAAGAAGAATATGCAGTTATGATTGTACAATAACTCAATTTCTTAATAAAAATATTAAAAAAGAATAAGACAACACATTAGGCTTTTCTCCCCTATTTCGTTTCTTTAAGGAGAATTTCTTCAAGGATCATTGTAAAACACTCAAAAACTGGACATTCAGATTACTTTAGATCTTAAAACCAAAGAGGTTTCTAATGAAAATGAAATAATTATCCAATGATTCCTCATCCTGAAAAATGGAATTAAAAACCTGAGGTAAGCAAATAGCCACAGTCCCTAGGCCCACACAGGTAATAGTATTTGATCCAGGCAGTATGAAGACATCTTTGTATAGCTCACTGGATTTATATTCAGCAATGATTTAGCACTGGAGTTTCTCAAAAGTACCTCTCATACACATTTTCTCTCATGCTCTGAAAAGCTTTACTACTGCAGGAAGATGAGTGGACAGGTGAACTAATGTACACAACTACAATTTAACTTCATGATCAACAGTCCTAATAAACTAATGAAACATTCTACTCATGGCTGCAGTACAAACAGCCTGGTATTGCCTATTCGTATAATTCATGCAGATGATAACTATCAGAACAAATGATAAGCAAGGACATTTCCAGTTAAGACTCATTTCTCAGATACACACTGTGCACACATGGTCCTCAGTTCTCAGTGACTTCTTTTTACCCCCTATCAATCCAAAAACTGGCTAGGTAAATTTGATATATTTTAACTAAAGAAATGTTTGTGGCTTCACATGCTACCATCTCTTTGGCAAGGAAGAAAAATGGCACCTGAACACCATAAAACGAGGACTGTGACAGTGATGACGTCACACTAACCAACACTAGGTACAGGATAAGGATCTAGGAAGAAAGGAAAAAAAACAAAGGAAAGCCTCAATTGCTTAAAATACCAACGCAATTTTGGATCTGGCAGCCTCACGTCTCAAACAATAATGAATTAATGCCTGGCTCAATCAGACATACCCTGAAAGAAAATCACAGTCCTGCCTCCAGTATATTAGTTACTTTATCAATCAAGAAGAAATACCACTTAAAAATGTCCTGCACAGGCATTGTATAACATTC
>PVKS010025055.1:0-30334 GCA_004027875.1 Aplodontia rufa | reverse complement strand
TGGAGCTATCTCTCCAAATTTTTCTTTTCTTTCAAAACATTGTAAACACCAAATTATCCACAGGATCTCCAAACCTTCTTCTAAGGAACTGTATCACATAAGAATTGCTCCTGGGTTTCATTCCTTGTAGTAATTTAACACTGCTTAGAGTAAACATTGTGACTTTGAAATTGAAAGAAGTTAAAACAGCTTCTCCTCAAAGTAATTAAATTCACCTTACCTCATGTTACCTCCGTAGACACAAAACAAAACTGTATGAAGATTTTCCACTCTGCCTTTTTCTTGTGTCCCAAGGGAGTTGAAGTTTTTAGAGGATGGGAAGACAATGTAGGTTAATGAGGAGCTCTGAGAATTCAAACTTTGAGTTGTTAGAAACTATAAAGTCCCTGTTGCCCCTCAACTGTAATTCTGTCATCTCAGCCTCTGTGGAAACCCTTTTGGGCTTCCTGGGGACAGATCATGGAGAAGAGAAAGTCTCTGATAATCATCTGAGAGAGTCAGTGTGTCCCACTGAGGCTGATAGAGTCAGAAGGAAAAGAGGAGAGAGTACAGATACTGGGCTTTGCCTCGAGAATAACAAGGAAAGTCTCAAATGCATGATGTCTAGGAGGCGAAGTTCCTGTGTGTTGGAAGAACTTTAGTTTGCCCTGAGGTATTTCTCTCCAGCTATTCTTCTGTTTCCTTTTCTTACTCTTTGGATTCTAGCCCCTCTTTCCAAAGAGAGTTATCTTCTGGTGAGTCTCAAACACTTTTGTATAAATTGTAGGCTTTTGTCAGACTTCTTGCACCTAAGTATTTATTCTTTAACTATTCATTGAAGACCTATTATGCAGAAGGTATTGTTCAAAATTGGTTGAAATTCTCTATTCTACTCCCTCATTTAAACTGAGAGATTTGACTTATTGATAGCTTTTGTTAGTTGTATATTATTGTAGCTATCATTTCTCCTTAGGGTGCACAAAAACATCAACAAATAATGTAATTATTTATGACATTTTATTATCAGTACAATTTCTTCTTTTCATATGCCAGTTTTTACAAAAGTTCAGGAAAATATCAAATGATTTAAGTTGAAGGGGCTTTTCTTGGTGCATTCATGAATTTAATACAAATACTCTGTGGTTTGAAAACAATCACTGTACTATGTTAGGAAAATGTATTTGGTTTCTTCGTTTGCAGATAGTCCTGTCCCTGGAAGCTAATCAATGAATGGCCATTACGTATTCTCAAATTCATCTTTTCTATATTGATCATGGCTGTGAGTTACATTAATTGACTTATTTGCACGATTAAAAATCTTATCCAACTTTCTTAATTTAAAAAGATTTTCACTCCTAGAATTGGTATTACCACCTCATCATGTGTTATTTTTTGGTGGATATTAGTGAATTTTATTTAACTCTGTTTAGGCCTTAAAACCACCTATACAGCTTTATTTCCTTTTAATGATACGCTAAATATATACATATATTTCAATGTTTTATGAGTGCATTATAGTTCATGTAATTTTGTGATTCATTTTTACATAATCATGCATTATGGAAAGTAATTACCTCCATTTCCATCCCCTCCTTCTTCCCCATTCACTTTTCTCTACTCTCCTGATCATCTTTCTATTTATTTATTGGCTTTTAAATTGGTGCTTTATAGAAATAGATAGACATATCTCTGTGATATATTCAAATATGCACACAACCTAATTCATCCAACTTCATTCTGCAGTTCCCCCCTTTTTCTTCCATCCTCCCTCCTCTTTGATCCACTGCGTCTTCTCCACTGATTGCCCTTTTCTTTTCATAGGATTCCTTTCCTACCCCAGCTTTTTTTATCTCTTTTTTGGCTCTACATTTCACATATAAGAAAAAATATTGTACTTTGACTTTCTGAGTGTGGTTTATTTTACAAAGCCTCTTGTTCTTCATCTTCTTCAGTTGCACCAATTTACCAACAAATGCGATATCTCACTCTTCTTCATGACTAAGTAAAGCTCCATTGTGTACACATACCATATTTTCTTTAGTCATTCATCTGTTGATAGGCAATTGGGCCAATTCTATGACTTGATTATTGTGAATTGTGGTGCTATTAAATTTTCTACCTATATTTAGGCATGGCAAAATCTTGAAGATTTCTCTTTCATGATGTAATAGAAATTTTGGTCTCAATATTTATTGACATCCAATGTTTTATTTTTTCAGTGCTTACAATGTGACAGGTGCCATGAAAGTTCCTGAAAAGACAAATTGACGAGCCAAAACTGTCACAACTGCAGGGCCACAAATGAACATGAGCATACTACGCGACAGAGACTTGAGAGCCTGAAGGAAGCTGAATGAGGGTCCTCACACACTCTGTTCACTGTGAGCTCCTCATCTTCCCTCCTCCATGTTGCTCTCTTCTGGGCTAATCCCCAACTGTACTAAACTCCCTATCTCATAAGGAAACACAAATTCATTTCTCTCAGCCTGGGATGTTTCCTGCCCTATCACCTCCTCTAAGGAAAAATGATCCATCATTTCTCTCACAGGCTATTTTAGAGAAGAACCTACTACTCACCTTCACAGCCCAAACAGTCCTCAAGGAGTTTTCTGACTTGAACTAATTAACAAACTCTGGGCATTCAAGTACATTATTTTTAAATGGAGATTGTAAAAATTTAATTTTTAAATCTTTATCTTACCTTTTAATTTTCATAAGATGGCCCAATTTTTGAATGCTTTAAATCAATTCCTTTAAAATATTTTTGCCACTATCTGCTGATTTTAACACACCACACACTTCCAGATCAGGTACATATAAGTACACATTCTCCTTTGTGCCTTCTGTTTGATTTTAATCATGATGTGTTTTTTCTTCCTCTTCTCTGTGCAGTTCACATGCTCTTTCCTCTTCTTGGAAGAACTCACCAGAAGTAGAAATAAAGGTCTTAAGTAATTAGAAATGCTATGTGGCAGTCAAAAGAGGTAACCACTTTATTTTGTTTATAATGATCAGCACAACATCCAAAGTAGCTGTCACAGTTAAGGGGACATTGATAAATACAAGGCAGTAGGGAGTCATTAAGATTTTAAGAACATAAGCTCTCATTTATGAAATGCCCATTGTAACACAGGAACAATAGAAAAAAAATACTTCATCTCATTTGTCTGACACCAGAACCCAGTTTTTAAATCACAGATCTAGTCTGTGCCTTGGGAGAGATATGCATCTAAAATAAAAAATAATAAAAAGAATTATAGTAAACATGTTAATGTATGTAATGTATTCAGACTCTCACTTTGAACTAAGGTACTTTAAAATAAGATTTTATGTAAGCAGCATAACAGTAATAACTACATTTTCAGAAAGGAAACAAAAAACAGAGTTAACTCAGTATCACCATAACAAGTCAAGGTTATTTGTGTTAAACATCCATGTTTAATTACCAGTGTAGAGGTATTATAATAAAGAAGTATGAAAATTATCAAGGAAAATCCAGGAAATGTTTTCAACTATTTTGGAAAGGCCAAATCAAATAAAATTAGTTTATGCTCATAAATTCAAATTGAACTATTCAAATAACAATATCGATGATCTAAAGATAGAAGAAAATTTCGGCTACCTGAAAGAAAGAATGAAAAATTATGCACAGTAAAGAGGGAAATGCAGTAGGGGCATCCTATGAAAATAGAATGGAAATCAGTGGGGCAGAGGAATGGAAATGAAGGAGATAAAGGTGAGGCACAATGGAGGAAATACAGAATGAAATTGACAAGAATATGCTATATACCTACATGAATATACCACATGAGATTTCATCTTTATATATATCTATAAAACACTAATTTAAAATTTAAAAAATAAAATGATAAAATAAGTAAAAAGAAGATCCATAAAGTAGAGGAAATGGAATGGGATAGGAGACGGGAGGAAGAAGGGAAGTACTGTGTACAGAGATTGAGCAAATTATAATCAACACATGCATGACTATGTTAAAATGAACCCTAATATTATTTATAAGTATAATTCAATATGAAAGTATAACAAAGGGAATGGGCTGCCCCTTGGTTGAGTGAACCTCTGTCATATTGAGGACTCAATAGAAGAACTTCATTCCAAGGGTGAAAAAGTAAAGTAGTAAACAGCTGAGATGCCGGATGGCTAGGCCTTGACATTGCTTTTGCATCCTTTCCCAAAAGATAAACCAGCTACATGGAAGTGAAGAACCACACAGGAATATCACAATTCCTCCTCCTGGGCCTCTCAGAAGACCCAGAACTACAGCCCATCCTGTTTGGACTGTTCCTGTTCATGTACCTGGTCACAGTGCTTGGGAACCTGCTCATCATTCTGGCTGTCGGCTCTGACTCCCACCTCCACACCCCCATGTACTTCTTCCTCTCCAACCTGTCCTTCACTGACATCTGTTTCACATCTACTACAGTCCCAAAGATGCTTGTGAACATTCATGCACATAGCAACAATATTTCCTACTTAGAATGCCTTACTCAAGTATATTTATTTTTGATTTTTGTTGGAGTGGATAATATGCTCCTGACCATCATGGCATATGACCGGTTTGTAGCCATCTGCCACCCCCTGAAATACACAGTCATCATGAACCCTCGCCTCTGTGGCCACCTAGTTCTGGCATCTTGGATCATCATGTTCTGGATCTCTCTGATTCATATTCTTCTAATGAAGCAACTGACCTTCTCCACAGTCACTGAAATCCCACATTTCTTCTGTGAATTGGCTCAGCTTCTCAAGGTGGCCACCTCTGATACCCTCATCGATATCATCTGTTTGTATATTTCAACTGCTCTGCTGGGTGTGTTTCCTTTGACTGGGATCCTCTTCTCTTACTCTCAGATTGTCTCCTCCTTAGTGAGGATGTCCTCCATTGAGAGCCAGTATAAAGCATTTTCCACCTGTGGGTCCCACCTCTGTGTGGTCGCCTTGTTTTATGGCACAGGACTTGGCGTTTACCTCAGTTCTGCTGTGACTCATGCTTCCCAGGGAAGTTCTATGGCCTCTGTGATGTACACTGTGGTCACCCCCATGCTGAACCCCTTCATCTACAGCTTGAGGAACAAGGATGTGAATGGGGCCCTGGGGAGACTCCTCAGGGTCTTGTCCTTGATGGATTGTGTGCGCCATCCATAGGAAAATGGGAATTTCAATATCCTGGCTCTTTTTCTCCCCTAAGTGGCTTGCTTAATTATTCATTCTCAAAACTCCTATGACTTGGCTTCTGCATATTTTTGTATTGACTACTCTTCAGTAACTGTCTCAGTAATTTCTTTTAAATTTTCTTCCCTACACATGGTCCTTAAAGTTTTATATTGGGAATGTTTTTTACAGATGGTCCTCTGATTTTTTGGTGTGATTTACTTACATTGTGCATTGACATGGTTTCCTTGAAAAAAAAAAAAAAAAAAGAAAAACAGCTACTGTTTGTTAATGTTCTTCAGCTAGATTTGCTTCCTTTTTGTGTTCCCTGGAAGAAATGGAACGGGAAAAGTGCTTATCGTATCAGGACTATTTGTCATTTTACATGTAGAACTTCATTTAATCGCAAAAATATTTCTGAGAGACATTTTTCTCTCATTCAGTTACTAAAAGGAATAACCTGAGACTGGCATTCATAACTTGGAACTTGACTCAACCCCACACTCCTACCTTTGTGACCCTACTTTTTGTATGAAGAATGATTGGATTTCCAACCTAAAAGTGGAGATTCACCTTTGAGATTGAATTTGTCAGTTTGAGCTACAGTGGCACATTTTCATTAAGAGTGCTCTGAGAAACCTTTTCTCCAAATCCTCACCAACAGCTGTTTTCATCCACCTTTCACGTAGGAGCCATTTTAACAGGGTGATGTTATTTTTTGGGAGTTTTAACTTGCATTACCCTGATGATTAGAGATGATGAGCATTTTTTCACATGCCTGTTGGCTATTTGAATGACTTTTATTTTATTCTTTTCTTGAGAAATGCTTTTACAGATCCTTTAAAATGTTTATAATCAAGTCACTTACTTTCTTCCTATTGAACTATTGAATTCAATATATTTTGAATATTAACCTCCTATCTAATGTATAATTTAAAAATTCTTCACCCTGTAGATTGGCCCTTCACTTTGTCCACTGCTTCTTTTGCTATATGGAGTCTTAAAAGTTTGCAGGAATCTTGTTTTTCAGTTTTTGCTCTTGTTTGCTGTTTGGGTGCTTATATACAAGGAATCAGTTCCTTGACCCATGCTGTTGAGGGTTTCCTCTTTTTTTTATTTATTTTTATGTATGCATTGATTGATTTTACCAGGGTTAAGACCAGGGGTGTTCAACCACTGAGCCATATTCCCAGAACTTTTCATTTTTTTATTTTGAAACAGGGTTTTGTTAAGTTGCTTAGGACCTTACTAAGTGGCTGTGTGTTCCTGGTTTCTTTGTCAAAAATCAATTGATCAGGGCTGGCACTGTGCTGCAGCAGTTACGGCACTTGCCTGGCATTAACAAGTATGTGGGTTTGAACCCCAGCATCACATACAAGGTGTTGGAGCAACAAAAGCCATATGAAACTGGATAAAATTGGTTCTCTCTCTCTCTCTCTCTCTCTCTCCCTCTCTCTCTTTAAAAAAATCAATTGATCATAAAATAAAGGAAAGGGAGAGGAAAGTGTACAATTACATAAAGAATGATTCAAATACAAATTAACAGACTAGATAAAGGAAGTCTAGTAGAGAAAAAGAAAGAAAAGTAGAGAAGGAGAGGAAGACCGGAAGGGAGAATGGCATTGGAAAACAGCGAACTTCAAAAATTATATTTTGCACCTCTAAGATACTAAATATTTCCATGCAATCAATAAAAACTGGAAAAGTAAAAATTAAAAAATCAAAAGGGTCCAGCTGATAAAAAGGACAGGGGAAGAACGAGCCATGTGGTGGAGAGGGATTTGAACAATATATCTATTCTTAGGTCAACATGTTCTTACACATTGAAGGGATTCCCTGTTATACATTCACACATGCATGCATAAGAATAATGTAAGTTGAGCCATATTCATGTCTAGTATCTCCCCCCCTTTACCCACTATCTGCCCTCTTTTCTCCTGTGAAATTCTCCACTACTGTATATATAATATATATCCATGTAAATGTATAATAATTTTTGAATTTTAAAGATTTAGATGCCTGCTTGAGTATTATTTGGCTTCTGAGGGGAGTCAAGAGTACCATACAGAATTAATAACCCCACTTTTTCCTCCCTCCTGACCCTCCCTATCTCATCTTGACAACCTCCCGTACCCATAGTTACAGTTCCCCCAGTTTATGTGTTACTTTGAATTTGGTATATATAGCTAATAAAATCGTTTAACTTACACCTTATCTTTGGTTTTACTCTACCTTAAGCAAATGAAAGAAAATATTTGACTTTTAAATCTTTGTTTTTGCCTATTTCTTTTTTTTTAAGAGAGAGGGACAGTGAGAGAGAGACAGAAAGAATCAATTTTATTTAGTTTTTCATGTTGCTTTCGTTGCTCCAACACTTTGTTGTGCACAAGGTGCTGGGGCTCAAACCCACAGATTCACACATGCAAGGCAAGACCATAACCGCTGAGTCCACTCCAGCCCCTTGCCTATTTCTCTTAGCATAATTTTTTCCATTTCCATCCATTTACCTGCAAGAGCCTTGGTATCATTCTAATAGCTGAATATAACCCCATTTTGTGTGTGTATACACAAACACACACACACACACACACACATCACAGTTTTGGGATCCATTCATCCAGTGAAGGGCATCTGGGTTGATTCCATAATGCAGCTATTATAAATTGAGCTTCCATAAACATTGATGTAGCTGTGTCTTTGTAATATGCTAATTCTAGCTCTTCAGGAAAAATACACAGGTGTAGGATATCTGGATTGAATGGTAGTTCCCTCCATAGTTTTTTGAGGAATCACCACACTGCTTTCCAGAGTGGCTGTACCAGTCTGCAATTCCACCAACAGTGTGTTAGTGCTCCTTTCTCCCCACAGCCCCTCCAGTATCTGTTATTGTTTGTATTGTTCATCCTTGCTAGTCTAACTGGGGTGAAGTGAAATCTTAATGCTGTTTTGATTTGCATTTCTCTGATGGATAGTGCTGAAGAATATTTTCTCATATATATTTTGTCTTTTGGAGCTTCCTCTTTTGAGAAATTTGTGCTTAGTTCCATAGCCCATTTATTGATTAGGTTGATTGTGGTTTGGGTATTAAGCTCTTTGAGTTCTTTGTATACTCTGGATATTTTTCACCTTCAGAGGAGTAGCAGGTCATTTCTTTCTCCCATTCTGTAGGTTCTCTCTTCATCCTCTTGAGTAATTCTTTAGCTGTGCAGAAGTTTCTTAGTTTAATGACTTCCCCCTCAGTGATTCCTGGATTTAATTCTTTCACTAAGGGAGTTTTGTTAAGGAAGAAGGTGCCTACACTGATGTGGTGAAGTGTTGATCTTATTTTTTCTTCAAGAGTTGTGTTGTTGCTGGTTTAATTCCTAAATATTTGATTCCAAATGGTTATTGTCTGACCTCCTTATGGGCAATTGGAATAATCTGCTCTCCAGTCCACAATGGAGAAGCTTCTGAGTTGTCCCAGTTTAGGCCCAAAGCAGAACTCCTATTTGTACTCAGCCTATCTGTGACAGTCTGCTTAGGTCTTGGCAAGATTGTGAAGAAATCTGCTTTGACTTCTTCTTGCCTGCCTATTTGGACAACATGGCTACTGCCTGACCTCCTTATAGGCAGTTGGGGGAATCCAATCTCCCCTCCACAGTAGAGAAGCCACTGAGGTGTTGTCCCGAGTTCAGCACAATGCAGCATTTTTACATTTATTGGGTCTCTGCATGACAGAACCAGTCACACTATATTGATCAGAATTTCCCATGCTTCCATGTTAAGTGATGCATATTCAGTTTTATTGTTCATCACCTACACTTCTCACACACAAAGAAAATTCAGTATTTACTCTCTAAATCTTTTAAAACTATGTGGCCCCAGAACCCAACAGAGAAACGCTGCCTATAGCTGCCCAGGTGCTGTGCGGTCCAGGACTAGCAGGTACCCAGGACACTTCAAGGACCCCTTCCCAAAGCCACCTAGCCACCACGCTAGCCCAGGCATGAGGTCTTGGGCCAGCAGATGCAACAGATGCTCTAACGGAGGACCCTCACTGCTACCCAGTGGCCAAATGGGCCCAGGCCTCAGATTCAAGGCCAGAATACATCCTGGATGTTTCAAGGAACCCTGACCAGAGCTTCCCAGTCACCATGTGGATCCACACTTCTAGACCTAGGCTGAAAGGCATAAAGAACATTCTCAAAATAATAGTTAAAGAAAATACTACCCAAATGAGAATACAGTCAGATATGCTCTTCCAGGAAGCTTATGGGTCACACAATAGACCTAACAAAAAGACAAGCTCACAGAGGTACATTATATTCAAAATATAAACAAGGAAACCAAGGAAAAAATATTAAAAGCTATAGGAGACAAATGCCAAATCACATTCAGAGGCAAAGCAATAAGGATCACCTCTGATAAGACACATACTAACATATTGGATCAAAAACAAAAATTTAATAATATGCTGATTACAGAAGACCCATTTTACAACTAAAGATATCCCCAGTTTGAGAGTAAAAGGATGAAAAATAATCTACGAGGATTACAGCTCAAGAAACTAAGCTGATGTTACGATGCTTACTTCTGACAAAGTAGATTTTAACCAAAATTTAATCAGAAGAGATAAAGAAGGCCACTACATCCTAGTAAAGGGAACAATACAACAGGAAAGTATAACTGTAGTAAATATATACTCTCCAAACACCAATATTCCCAATGATGTGGAAAAATTACTTTATGATAAAAAAAACAACTTGTGGTCCTCAACATGATAATAGTGGGAGACGGTAATACTCCTCTTATCACCAATATACCGATTGTCAAAGCAAAAAAAAAAAGAAAAAAAAAGTAAAGAGATTGCCAGTCTAAATAACTCCATAAATCAAATGGACTTAACAGATATCTATAGAATATTCCACCCCAAATAGACTTGAGTTTACATTCTTCTCAGCAATGCATGGATCCTTCTCCAAAATAGGCCATATTTTAGCTCACAAAGGAAGTCTCAGCAAATAAAAATGTAGAAATTATACCATTCATTCTATCAAACAATCATGCCATGGTCTTAGCAATTAACAGCAAAAATTATAATAGAATATATATATATATATATATATATATATATATATATATAAAATAACAGAATATATATATAGATTGAATAATACCCTATTAATTGAAGAATGGACCCAAGAAAACATGAGAGCAGAAATCAAGAAATTCACTTGGAAGTGAATGAGAATCAAGACACAGTATGTTGAAACTTCTGGGACAGAATGTAAACATTGTCAAGGGAAAAATTCATAGAACTGGGTACCAACATTAACATTCGGGAAAGGGCTGGAGCAGTGTCTCAGCAGTTACAGCGCTTTAACAGCATGCACAAGTACACGGGTTCAAACCCCAGCACTCACGTAGACAACAAAGTGTCAGAGCAATGAAAGCCATGTGAAAAACTCAATAAAAACTTATTCTTTCCCTCGCTCACTCTCTCTCTCTCTGTCCTTCTCTCTTAAATAAAAAAAAAAAACCAATTGGGAAAGATTTCAAATAAATAAGCCCATGATTCATGTCAACTCCCTACAAAACAAAGAACAATCTAATCTCAAAGACAGCAGAAGGTGAGAAATAATCAAGATTAGAGCTGAAATCAATGAATTAGAGAACAAAAAAGCAATGAAAAGGAATCAATGAAACCAAAAATTGTTCTTATGAAAACTAAAAATTTACCAGCTCTTAGCAAATTTCACTAAAAGAAGGAAGGAAATAAAGCAATCAACAAATTAGCGTGACTCCATGGAAATCCAACGGATTATTAGAAATTATTTCAAAAAACTATGCTCCTCTATATTAGGTATTCTGCAAGACATAGACAAATGTCTAGACACATACAACATCCCCAAACTGACACTGGATGATATTGAAAGTTTAAAAAGCCCAATAACAGGCACCAAAAATCAAAATAGCAATTAAAATCATTCCAAAGAAAAAAAAAAGCAATAGGCCTGATGAATTACCTGCCAAAGTTTACCACACCTATAAGAGCTAACACCTTCCTTATTTTTTTTATTAGAAGTATATAGAGATTCAATTGAGGGGGAAACATTATCAAACGATCAGTAACCAATGTATATATACTTTGTTATCCAGGGGTAATGCCAAAACATGGATGACCACCTTGGGTTTCACCTGTTGCAGTTTCCCCCTGAAGAACTCATGCATTGAATGGGTATCTCGTGGAGGAAAGACATCGGCTTCTGGGATGGTTCCCCCATATTCCCACTCTCCAGTCTCCTAGGAGTTCTTCATATACCCTCCACCCTCCCCATCCCCCTCCCTTCACCTCCAAGTATCCTAGGGAGCCATCCCCCTATTACTCTGAGAATCATACAATTTGAAGCATCATTAGGTTAGCCATCTACCCTACTGCTTCCCCATGTATTCTAGCTTCCACAGATGAAAATTAAAAATGATGGAATTCTCCCAAATGCTTTTTATGAGGCAATCATAACCCTGATACCGAAACCCAACAAAAGCACATGAAAAAAAATCCTATAGACCTATATACACAAAGAACATAGATGCAAAAATCCTAAATAAAGTTTCAGCAAACCACTTTCAAGAACACATCAAGAAGGTAATTCATCATGATCAAGTATGCTTCATTCCAGGGATACAAGGCTGTGTTGACATATACAAATCAATAAATGTGATTCATCAATTAAATAGGATTAAGGAGAAGAACAATATGAGCATCTCAATTGATGCATAAAAAGGCCTTTGATAAAATCCAGCATCCATTTTTGCTCAAAACTCTGGAGAAGATAGGGATGAAAGGTACATATCTTAACTGTGTATATGCTATATATAACAAACCCACAGCTAATATAACACCAAATGGAGAAAAGTTGAAAGCATTTCCACTAAACATGGGGAAAAGACAAGGCTGCCCACTCTCACCACTTTTATTCTATACAGTAATTGAGATCCCAGCCAGAGAAATAAGGAAAGAGAAGAAAATCAAAGATTAAGAATAGGAAGACAATAAGTCAAGCTATCCCTTTTTCCTGATGACTTGATACTATATCTGGAAGATCCCTAAAACCCCCCTGCAAACAAAAACTCCACCAGAAAACTGCTTGAGCTTATAAACAGATTTAGTAAAATGCCAGACTACAAGATCAACACCCTTAAATCAACAGCTTTTCCTAACAATTACAGGACAGAAGAAATCAAGAAATCAGTCCCATTCATAATATCCTCAAAAGAACAAGATACTTGGGAATTAATCTAAAAAGGGAAATAAAAGACCTCTACAAAGAAAATTGAGAAAAGAAATTGAACAAGACCTGAAAAGACGGCAAGATGCCCTATGTTACTGGTTAGGCAAAATGAATAAAATTAAAGTGGCAATTCTGCCAATAGAACTATACAGATTCAAAGCAAGCTCCATCAAGACACCAGTATCACTCTCTCTCCAAATATCAGAAAGGAATTCTCAAATTTATTTGAAATAACAGAAAACCCAGAATAGCCAAAATATTACTAAGAAAGAAAGACAAAACTGGTGGACTTTCAATACCACATCTAAAATTATACTATAGAGCTGTAGTAACAAAAATACCACAGTATTGGTACCAAATTGACAAGAAGACCAAGGGAATAGAACAGAAGACTCTAAGACAAACCCACAAATGTTTAAACATATAATATTTGATAATGGGGGTCAAAATATAAAATGGTGCAGGACAAACTGGACATGCATGTCCAGGATGTTGAAATTAGATTCTTATCTCTCACTGTGCACAAAAATCAAATAAAAATGGATCAATGACCTAGAAATTAAGCCAGATACCATGTAACTGATAGAATAAAACTTAGGAGCAACATTTCAGCATATGGGAGTAGGCAATGACTATCTCAATAAGATTCCCAAAGCAAAAGAATTAAAATCAAGAATCAATGAGTGGGTTATCATTAAATTAAAATGTTTTTGCTCAAGCATGGCATTGGTGAAAACTGTCAAGAGAGAACCTACAGAATTGGAGATGATCATGACCTGTGATTCCTCCCACAAGGCATTAATACCAAAATGTACAAAAAAACTCAAAAAACTTAAAATCAAAAATACAAACAATCCAATCAATAATTGGGCCAGTAAACTACACAGAAACTTCTCAACAGAGTAAACTGAGCCAGCCAATGAATATATAAGAAAGTGTTCGAATCATTAGTAATCAGAGAAATACAAATTGAATCTACATGAAGATTTCACCTCACCCCATCAGATTGGCAATGATGAGGAATATAATCTGTAACAGATGCTGGAGGGATGTTTGGAGATAGGAACTCTAGCACACTGTTGATGGGACTGCAGACTTGTGCAGCCACTCTGTAAAACAGTAAGGAGACTTCTCAAAAAATTATGGATGGATCCACCATATGACTGAGTTATCCCTCTTCTGGATATTTGCCCGGAAGATCTAGAATGAGTACGGCACGGACATTACAGTGACACAGCAATCAATGTTCATAGAGGCTCAATTTACAACAGCTAAATTATAGAATCAATTCAGATGCCCCTCACTGGATGAATGTACTGAATGGTTTGGTATATGCATATATATACACATACATACACACACACATACACACATACATACAATGGAATTCTATTCAGCTATTAGAAACAATGATATTACATCATTTGAAGGTAAATGGATGGCAACGGAAGAAATTATGCTGAGCCAAACTAGCCAAATCCAGAGACTTGAGCTTCAAATATTTTCCATCATTTGTGGAGACTAGAGTTAAACAGGAGCTTGGGTGAAAGGTCAAGCTCATGTTCTAGACTCACCACTACTGAAGCAACACATATTCTAGGGGAACCATAAATATGTAAGGAGTGAGGGGACAGTGAAGAGGTGGGAGGAATGGGAGAGGGAGGGAGAATAGGGAAGGGTCTAGTGGAGGAATCAACAATGAGGTATACTCTTTACTCATATGAGAAGCCAAATAATACTTATGCAATCATTTTAGAAAAACCTGGAAAAGTTAAAAAAAAATTAAAATAAAAGGGAAATTAGTAGAAGAAAGGACCAGAGGATGGAAGGATATGAGTGAGGGGGGAAGTGCTAGGAAGGACATAGGCCAAATTATATTGTTATATTTCATGCACATATGAATATGTAAAAAAGAATTCCATCATTATATACAATTATAATGGATCAACAAAAATGTGGGAAAATATGTGACACCAAAAATATTCTTGAGGCCATTTAGTAATCATCTTCCCAGATAACTCATCTAGAAATTTTATCTTGTATGGGAAATAATATTTCCTCTTGACTCCAGTAGAAGAGGCTTGATGCTAGGGTGAATGTTTGAGCCTCATATCACTGATATGCAGAACACATTTGAAAGTCTCCAATTCTCTGTCCTCTTACAACTTACTGGAAAGAGGAAGGATAAATGTATCTCTCAAATATTTTTATCATGTAAACAAAGTTTCATGCCTAATAAATATTTGCCCTTTGTGGAATTTTTTCTTTTAAAAAATAGAGAATATAATCATTAAGGGAAAGTAACAAGTCCATTAAAATATAAATTATCCAACGGCACTGAACACTTGGGTTGCTGAATGTCTAATATTTGTCTCAGGGCAAGCAATAGGCTTGTCTGCACTATTCTCATTGTCTCTCTTTTTATTGGGTTTTTTTTCATATTTATTTTTATTGGCATATTATAGTCATACATAATGATGTGATTTGTTGTCACATATTCATAGATGCACAAAATACAGCAATACAACTTGATCAATATCCCCCAGCAACCCCCTACCTCCCTCCTCCTGTCCCCTGGTCCCTTGCCTCTCTTTCTGGGTCATATATTTTTCCTAAAATACCCAAGTGTAGTGACATAATTCTTATATGTGTGAAGAACATTCTGTGATATACATGACAATACTATATACAGTGGCATACTTATAAATGCTTGGAATGTACCTTGTTTTTACTGAGTTCCAATGTTCCCCTTCTCCTCCCTTCCTAGTACCCCTTATTCTTTTTAGATATGTTTGATGATAGGATTAAGCATTTACATTTTTTATTAGTAATCATGTTTTTATTTCTCCCACAACTTTTAAAATGTCAATATTCTGTGACTCAGCTCTAGTCTTTACCAGGTAACTTCTTCACTGGGCCTCAATTCCCTTCTATATAACATACGCTTGTTGTGGAAGGCAGTTAGCTTTTCACCATTATTTCTGTCTAGATAACATTCAACAACAAATCCCACAAGGACAAGAATGTAAACCCAGTGGTCGCGCACAATCTGAAGTATGTTCACCATGACTTCTGTAGCCCTGGTGCCAACAAACAACCCTATGATCAAGGGCAGCATCAGCAAGCTCAGCCACCAGTGCAGGTGGAAGCTATGACCTCTGGGACATTTACATTTTTGTAAAGGCATTCAGTATAGCTGATTCTAATTCAGTCCCCAGTATCCCTCCACCCCTTCTCCTTTACCTTCCCCCTACTAGTCTTTCTGTCACTTGCTAAATGGTTTTTTCACCTTTTTAGTGACTTGTTGAATTACATATTGATGAGATTCACTAAGTTATAGACATGAGCAAGTCAAGGCTAATTCTTTCTGTTAACTTTCCTTATTTCATTCCTTCTTCCTCCATTTCCTTCCCTTTTGGCTCTTCCTCTGTTCTTTTCCTTATTGTAAGCAGCTTCCACATATCAGAGAGAACATCCAACCTTTGTTTTTTTCAGACTGATTTATTTCACTTAACATGAAATCCTCCAGTTTCATCCATTGGCCAGCAAATGACATAATGTTATTCATCCTTGCTACTGAGTAATACTCCATTGTACGTATATGCCAAAATTTCTTTATCCATTCATAAGTTTAAGGACACATGAACACAGCCTCCATGATCTTTAAACATCTGAATGCTGCAGATGTTGTTAAACACAATTACAGGTTTGTGTTCAACTTTACTATTAATCATCCAAATTTTTCCCAATTTAAATATTCTGTCATTACCACCCACATCACTTATTTTTGTGATGTTCCATTATAATATCCCTGCATGCAGTCTCTTTAGTAATAATCCCTTCATGATAAAACACCAAGAAATTTCATCTTGTATAGAGAATAGTATTCCACTTGACTTTGGTAGAGGAAACAGTGCCCCAGATAGGAGTCAGGAAATGAACATTGTAGTCCTTCCTTAATTCTGTATCAAATGAATGCCACAGATTATGACATTTTTCTACTATGGAGTCTCTTTGGGGTGTTTTTAAAATATCTGTTCCTCCAGCTGTAGATGAAGGGATTGAGCATAGGGGTAACCACAGTGTACATCTTTGAGGCTACCACACCCTTTCTAGAAGAATGTGACATAGCTGAACCAAGCTAAAATCCAAAGCCTATTCCATAAAATAAGCAAACAACTGAGAGGTGAGAACCACAGGTGAAGAAGGTTTTGTATTTCCCACATGAGGATGGGATTCTCAGAATGGATAAAATTAGGTTATACTATGAGAAAAGAATTATTGAAATGAGGAAAAATTCACATATTGATACCAACAAAACAGGATTATGTTATGGGTGAAGATGTCAAAACAGGAAAAAATTAGAAGCTGAGAAGAGTCACAAAAGAAATTAGCAATTCACATATCCTAGAATTTGGTAAAGTAGAGTTCAATCAAATGATGTGGCTGGAATTTCAAAATATTAATGAAAAAAGGCACCAAAATTAAGATAATGCAGAGGTGAGGGTTCATAATGACTGATAGTGCACGGGATGACAGATGTCCACAAACCAGGCATGGGCCTTCACAGAAGCATATCATCCGTACATGCAAAAATTAGGAAAACAGACATTAATGTGAAGCAGCACACATAGGAGATGACTATGCTTTGGGTTTGGATTCCACAATCATCTTTGTAACCATGATGGATACGAACAAATGTTAGCCAAGGACAGGTTACAGGGGAACCATCTTTTGTTTGTCCAAATGATGAAGAAATAGGGTCTTCATGGTGATATGGAGGTGGGAGTCAGAGCTGACAGCCAGGATGATGAGCAAGTTACCAAGCACTGTGACCAGGTACATGGAGAGGAACAGTCCAAAGAGTGAAGGCTGCAGTTTTGGATCCTCTGGGAATCCTATCATAAGAAATTCTGAGATGTGTTAGATACGGTGCTTCTATATTGATAGAAGGCCATTAACATACAAAAGAGGATTGGAAAAAGGAAATAAGTGTTTAGGACTCTCTCTATATTTTTGATTCAAGCATTCAAAAGAAGACCTTCCTAACTTGAAGTCCTCACATCCTCAGCAGTGTTTTACAGTTGTGACAGTACCAATCTTCTCTGAACTCCTCTACACATAATTAGTGTCATGAATTTGCTTGTTAGACTTTGCTATGAATATTTCCATGACAGTGTTGGTTTAGGTATTCACAAATACTTAAGCACTTACTCATAAATTACTTAAGTCTCATCTAAGTGGTAAGTAACACAATATTTTTTGTCCTCGAAATGTATGAAATGTATTTCTTTCCATGAAATATACATGTGTTTCTAACACTTTGATATTCAATATTTTCTCTTATTCTATAGGACATGCCTGGAAAGGATAAAAGTACAGACAGGAAACTGCCAAATGATTGTGGCAAGAATTTACAACCAAAGAAAGAGCTGGTTTAATGTTTTAAATGAGTTTTTATTTTTGTGCCTCCTCAGTGCCAAACACTATATAAGCTTTGGGAGATCATAAATAAAAGAGAGTTATTCATTCCAAATACACAGCATATTTCTATGAGGAAAAAATTTAAATGCAATATTACAGGAATAAAAACACAATAGTTTCAGGCTGGAGTGGTGGCTCATAGGTTACGGCACTTGCCTGGCAAGCACTAGTACAGGAGTTCGAACCCCAGCACCACATACACAACTAAGTGTCAGAGCAATGAAAGCCATGGGAAAAGCTAGATAGAATTGATTCTCTCTCTCTCTCTCTCTCTCTCTGACTGTCCCTCTCTCTTTATTTTAAAAAAAAGTAAAAACACAATAGTTTCAAGTCACAAAGCATTTTAGCGGTATGAAGAATAACATTATCATTAATTAAAAAACACACTTTAATTTGTGTTTACATCTTTATTTTGTACATTCATTGTATGTTAATCAAATACATATAATCCACTATCTGTTTAATGTGCATAGTGCAGTTATATGAGCTGGAAATCAACTCAGATGGCAACGCTGAGTCTTGGAGGCATGAGGAAACTGCCTGAAAGTTCAATAAATAAGTGAGCCCAAAAGTGCTCCAAATGACATTGTCAATTTCTGGGTAAATACACTAACTTGTTCATTATTTCCAACCCTCAGAATATTTTAGTAGAGGTCTAGAAGTCATAATTAAAGGCAAATTTCAGGCACATTTTTAAACTTTTTTCCAGTTTCCTAAGGAGTAATAAAAACAGATCTTATGTTCTGCCTCATTGTGAGATTAAGTGAACTGATTAAGAGTAAACAGAAGGGGACAGACAACTGCAAGGATGTTGTGGTCTGTGGGAAGGAGAGAGGGCTTTGCTGAAGGATGTCTGCATTCTCTTTCTCTGAAATTATCCTATGATCTCCAATATTCTCCATGAATTGATGCAACATATGTACCCCACTGCCCTGTTCTGTGATCTGCCAGAAACCTCCAAGGGAAGTGCACAGTGAACAAGAGGTCCCATCCTTGAGTGACAGGAAAGTGAAATGGATGGGTGGGTGGCTAAGGAGAGCACCTGCCAGGAATGTCCTACTACATGCCCTGTGACTCTAATCAGACAGCTCAGTCCAAACATGGGCTAAGTCTATTTGACCTAAACACATAGCACAAGTTCTGTAAAAGTGCTGGGCTTCTTTGTGTTCCCTAAAATAAAATACCCTGGCACTTATATCTTGTGGAAGATTTTGAAGATGAATTCAAACTCTCTGCAGAGAACACATAGCTCAGAGCCTGACACACAGGAATCCCTCAATAAGGGCTTGTGATATGATGGGTACTGCCTTCATCTTCATCCCTATGAACAACTTCATGAACCTTCTGGAGAATTTAGAAAACAGTTGAAAGGAATATATTTCCTGCTATACTGATTGCATATGGGAAGTGCGCTCAGTGTGGAATGAAGCAAAATGTTGACAGAGATTTCTACCAGCACCTTAACCACATATATAAACCAAGAGTCCTTATAAGTGAAATTTTGCATACTCTTGTTACCCCATCCAGCTACCCAAAAAGCATGTTTGTCCTGATGGAGTCCTCTGACCCTGAACCATCAAATTTAAAGATTCAGGCACAGACTATTTATGGAAAACCATATGGAGGTTGTCTACACAGAACACATAAGTAGCCAGTTTGGTCCATAAAATCCCAAAGTATAGGAACTTCCTAAGAGTAGAGGGGAAGAGGAGGAGGAAATGAATGTGCACAAATGTTTCTCAGCTTTTCCCAGGAAACTTGTTTGTTTTATTCATTGTGTCATTTCTTATAAGAATCATTTGATTATATTTCCATTGTTATGATTATAAAATTTAAATTTTGAAAAACTACATTTTCATTATTGTCAAGTGCACAGCTTACTGGAATGAATCATTTTCAGAATGTATTGCAACTGTCACCATCATCCATCTCCATAAATTTTTTCGTTTCTCAAACCGAGTATTTTTATCCCATTTTAACAATACCTCATTCCTCCTTCCCCAACATTCAGATACAATCATTCCACCATGAAATAATGTGAGAATTTAAAGGCACTAAATTGTACAAGTGATGTTACTGAGGAAGCATGAATGACCAGACTACATGTTAACTTGGCTACATTTTTTAACATATGCTATGACTGAATACAACAGGTCCTGTGATCAAACCAACCTGCTGCACAGCTTCCTTAGGGAGTATTTAAAGTCCTTATTCCGTAAAGTGTAGATAAAAGGGTTAAGCATGGGGGTGACCACTGTGTACATCACTGAGGCCACAGCACCCTTTCTGGGAGAATGTGACAGGGCTGAACCAAAGTAAATTCCAACGCTTGTTCCATAAAATAAGCAAACAACTGAAAGGTGAGACCCACAGGTGGAGAAGGCTTTGTACTTCCCACCTGAGGATGGGATTAGTAGAATGGAGGAAATAATTTTATAATAAGAGAAAAAGATCACTGATATGGGAAGAAAACCAAATATGGCACCAACAAAACACTTGACAATCTTATTGGAGAAAGTTTCAGGACAGGTAATATTAAGGAGTAGAGAAGGGTCACAGAAAAAATTAGAAATTTCTACATCCTTGAAGTAGGTAAAATGTAAGACACTAAAATTTTGCAGCTGGGAGTCCAAAATGCTAACTAGAAAAGACAGCAAAACTAGGAAGCCACAGAGGTGAGGATTCATAATGAATGAGTAGTGCAAGGGATAACAGATGGCCACAAACCGGTCATAGGACATCACAGTCAGAAGCATATCATCCATACATCCAAAAATGAGGAAAAAAGACATCTGTGTCAGGCAGCCTACATAAGAGATGACTCTGCTGTGAGTCTGAATGCTCACAATCATCTTTGGAACTGTTGTGGAGATGAAGCAGATGTCAGCCAAAGACAGGTTGGAGAGGAAGAAGTACATGGGGGTGTGAAGCTGGGAGTCAGAGCTGACGGTCAGGATGATGAGCAGGTTTCCAAGCACTGTGACCACATACATGGATAGGAACAGTCCAAAGAGGATGGGCTGCAGGTCTGGGTCTTCCGAGAGGAGCAAGAGTTGGAATTCAGAGACACGTGTAAGATTTCGTTGTTCTATATTGCTTGGACAACTTTTGAAAAATAAGATGGAAAAAATTAAATACATAAATGAGCATCTATGCTTTATATGCATTCAAATTCAATTATTCACAGCTAAAGTAGTCACTGAAATCCACCAACCATCAGCAACAATTCTAATTTGTGCAAATCCAAATATTCTGAGACTCTTTCATTATTGCTTTCTGTGTTATTTACCTATTTCTAACCACAACTTTCAAGATATCCTACTAACCTTATTAGATGATGAGAAGCATTAAAGAGAACATTCCACAATTACAATAAAAATAGCAATTTCTTTAAGGAAAAAAACAGAAAATAAGTAATAGCCTTCTTCATCTTTAAAAAATTATTCTAATAAAAGGATTTTATAAAGCAATGCAATATACCTTATTTTGTCCTAAAACCTTGGTACAAACTCCTTTGACTTATAATATTTAAAGCACTATGCAAGAACTGTGCTATCTGATAAGTAAATTAAGGTCAATGATTCATAAACAGAAAACGCTGTTGTGGGCTCATTATCTTCTATGAACTTCCTCATTCTTTGATGTAGATTTAAGTGTGCTTTAAAAATCATGTCATGTAAAACAAGTCCTTGTATTTGCTGGGATTCAAGTAAAATACATTAGATTTAGTCAAATGCATATCATCAATGGTGTCACTGACAACACATGTGTAACTAATGCAGTATAATAATAAGTTTGCACTTTAAATCATTTAATTTGTAAACTTATTATTATACCATTCTTTCAAAATTCTTGTGCCTCTCTCCATTTCATACAAATGACCATTTCTATATAGCATGTTGATAGGTATATTGCACAATTACCACAATAATGTATTCAACATTATGAATCATTTATATTTGTCCAAATAAGAAAATCAATTATTAAACCTACATCTTCTTAATCTTAAGATATACCATCAAAATGACACTGCAGTCTGTCTAGTAATATTCTCTTCATGATGTCTCTCACAGAAATTTTATCTTGTATGGGAATATTATTTCCAGTTTTCTCCAGTGGAAGAAGATGCTCTGGGACAGAAGTCATGAAATCAACACTTCAGTTTCTTATCATTTTCCTGCTACCATGTGAAAAATGTGTGTGACTCGCTCTACCTCTCTGTGCTTATACTGCTTAAATGGAAATAAGGAGAATAACACCCATCTCTACAATATGTATGTCACCTAATGGATGCCTGGACCTTAATAAACACTTGTTCCATGGGCTTCCGGTAATAAATGAAGAATTTCACCATGAAAGTATTAACTTTATCAATAAATCTAATTATGAAATGCTGAGAACCCTGGTACGATGTGAAACTGAAATATTCTCACTCCAAAAAGTAAGGCAAACCTGCACTCCCATTTCCCTCTTTTTCCAGTTTCTTACTTATGAAAATCTCTGCCATTATCTTTTAAATTATGAATGTGGTAGGCGATATTCAATGAAAACATAATTGTTTTCATCACAAGCAAGATGTGATGTTATTTCAACTGATTTTATGGGACTTTCCTAAAAGCCATAAAAGTGCAGACAAGAGATAACCATATGTGTAAATTTAGGCATTTTTTGAATGAAGGATTGGGCAGTTCAATGGTAGCAGATTTTTTAATGCCTCCTCTGTGCCAAGCAAAGCATAGCCCTGGATAATCAGAAGTAAGACAATTTTTCTCCAAATACAAAGCATATACATGTACAGGGACTTGTTTCTTCCTGAAACAAGAAAATGGCAACTTTAGGTCACAGGGTGTTTTTAGTTGAATGATATGAAGCTATTATTATAAATATCAATATCTGTAATTCATAATAATAAATAATTAATAGCATCTATTTCATTTTGCTCTATTTTATACATACTTCACAAATTGATTCCATAGAGAGCACTCTTTTCAGTCTACACTCAATTCAGTTGTATCAACTAGAAATCCTCTCAGATGACAATATTGAGTCTCAGGATCCTAACAACCTGCCCTATGTGACAAAAGCAATAAGGGGTGATTTAAAAAGAAAAAAAAGGAAGGAGAATGTAGTCAGCTGTGTAGAAAATTTTCAAGGAAGGCAAGAGAAAAATCCATGCCAAATTATTGTGCTCCTGCACCTCCTGTAGTCTTTGTCCATGATCCCCAGTTATCCTTCCTATAATGGATGCCACTGCTCTGTCCTGTGATCTATGAGAAATCCCCAAAAGGAACAGGACAGTGAGCAAGGTCTCCTCCTGGAGTGACAGGAAGTGAAATGAATGACTGCTGAGGTTGTCAAGGGGGTGACCTGCAAGGTTCCCTGGTATGCTGCCCTGTGTCTGTGATTAAACAAATTCAAATGCAGACACATTTTTTCTACCTAATATGAGTTACATAAATGCAATTCAATATGTAATTTCTATAAAATAACTGTAATGTGGACATGTATAACTAGAGTGAGCTGATGTCCTGTGAATGAAGCATGTGACAAGAGACACTTCTGGTGCCCTCATGGTTGTCATCGTCCTCTTCCTACAGCTACATCCATTCTTCTCCTCATCCTTGTCACCACCTTCAGAGTGAAGTGTTTTGGAAAAAGGATAGATGGACTGGCTTTCCAGTACAATTGGTGGGATTTCTGTGGGAAGTAGAACCAGTGAAGGTGGAAAACAAATTTTGAATAAGATTTCCAACACCCATGCCATAAACATGAACACCCCCCTTCACAGACCTCATGACTGAAACTGCATAGCACTGTCCTCCCATCTGGCTAGCAAGCTGTCATCTGTGTCACCATGAGGAGTAATTAATGCTTCCAAGAATTTCTCACATATACATGGCACCCTCTCCACTTACTAGGTCGTGCTGTTTGTCTGCTGGGTTGTGACCAAAGAGTGCTGATCTGAAGAGTCTCCCATGCCTACTGCCCAGTGAAGGCCCTGGCTATCCTCAGGATCAATATGAATAGAGTTTCATGATGTACATGGTCAGAGGGGTAGAAATGGCCATGGGCTCACTGGACCAGAACCATCAAATTGAAGGGCTGCAGGCACAGACTGAATATGGACTATTATATTACTTTGGAAGCTCAACATAGAGAGCTCATAATTAGTCAAATTGGTCCATGTCGTCTCAATCTCTAAGGACTCCCTAATATTTACAGAGAAAGAAGTAAAAATGATAGTGCACAGAAGTTTTGGACCCTCTCTCTACTTAGGAAAATGCTTGTGATTACCATACAATTTTCACAAATATTTTTAAAGATATTTCTATGTACACTTTGTGGTGGTAAAATATACAGAACAGGATGCCTACCAATTTAACCATATTAAGTGCATGCTTTGATAACATTAATTATCTTTGCATCATTATTCAGAGCTCAAAATTAGCTAAACTATTGTATGCTATCACAAACTCTAAGGACTTCACAATATCAATGGAGGAAAAAAATGAAAACACAAACAACCACATGTGTTTGTCACTCATCCTCTACTGAAAAGGATATTCAAGCATAAAAATTCCTGACTTTTATTTTTTGTTAAGGATTTGAGTAGTTGTACAATCATAAATGCATATAAAGTAACAATATGGGGGCTGGAGCCATGGCTCAGTGGTTACGGTGCTTGCCGGCATGCAAGTTCAAACCCCAGCACTATGTACACAATAGTCTTGGAGCAAAGGAAGTCACATGAAAAACTAAATAAAAAATTATTTTCTCTCTCTCTCTCTCTCTCTCACTTTCCCTCTCTCTTTAAAAAAATAACAATATGGCATGCATTTGATCTTAAACTGTTAACCCCACATTGTCCACACCCCAGTCTCATTATTCTTCTATATTACATCCCTATAACAGATACAAATGTTATACACAAACACACATATATAATTTTGAATTTCCAGAATTGAATGATTGCATAAGTATTATTTAAATTCTGGGGGGTAAAGAGTATATATTATTGATTGTCTCCACAGATCCCTCACAATTGTCTCTCCCTCTCCTATCCCCCTGCCTCTACACTCCCCTGTCCCCACTACATGTCCATGGTTCCCCCAGATTATGTGTTGTTAAGCCCTTTCATTTGATTTTTATTTCTATTTTTCTTATAAAATTGAAAATTAAAAAAATACATTTTTACCATTTTCAAGTGCACAGTTCAGTGGCATTAATTGCCATCACATATTCTTGCATTCATCACCTTCATCCATCTCCAGAAACTTTTCATTTTCCCAAAAAGAAACTTTATATCCATTAAAGAAAAAGAAAAACTTCATTCCTCTCAACCCACAAAAAAATTTTTTACCCTGAAAGGTAATGCTTTACATCAACATCTAGATTTAATTCTGTCTTTATAGTATATATCTCTGCATTAAACATTTTCACTGATACACAGCATCTAATCAGTTGGAGAGACATCATTTGAATTTTCAGTTTATCACTACAATATTCATTTAAAGCTTTTGGTGTCTCTTGCTATATCACTATACATTTCCATTTATAGGTAGGTGTGGGATATTTATTTGACTTCTAACGATGGATGGGTATTTAATGTTACTATTCAAAACCTACATTTGTTGTGCAAATTAAGAAAACACCATTATCAACGATACCCTCTTATTAAGAATCCATACAATTAATAGATCCCTGAAGTCTGTTTAACACTAATCCTTCCATGATAAGTTACTAAGTAATTTCATTTTGAATAATATTTCTATTTGGCTCCTGAAGACACAGCTCCCTGGAAAGTTGGGAAAGGAACATTTTAACCATATATCATTGACCAACCACTCTGTGCTCATATGCTCATTGGAAATAGGGAGAAAAATACCCATCTCCTTGCCAGAAGTGGCACCTAATGTTGATTTGGGACTTAATAACTATTGGGTCATTTTGTTATTTTTCAGATGAAGAATCTCATTACTATGGGAAAAGCAAGCTTATTAACTAATAAAATTTCCAAAAGGCACTGGACTGGAGTTATGTGAATTCTAAAATGAGCCTTATTCCTATTCATAATGCACAATGACACCTTTATCTTTCTGCCATGTTTTCTTTATATACCCATGAAAATTTTTGCCATGATCTTTGAACAAATGGATTTGTAGGTGCTGTGAATTGTTCATGACCTAGATACAAAATATGCCAGTATAACTTGGTTTAGTTGCATGGGAAATGGACGAAAGTGCAAACAGGAAGTCATCAAGTGTTTTGAAGCCACAGTGATTACAGCCAATGCCATAATGAAGAAAAAGTTCTTCTGACACCCCCACCTTCTCTTTCAGTACTGACTTGGTTCCACTGAATTTAACCTGGGTCATGTCCCGGGGTACAGATCTGATGTCCCTCCCCTGCCAGGTTCCCAATGTCAGCTCAGGAAGTGTCCACAGGACTGATATGAGTACAAATTCAGACAGGTGCTTCCTCCTGGGCAAAGGAGAAACAGATATGAAATCTACTGGATTAGAACCATCAGATTGAAATGTGGAGAGACAGGCTAATCATTTCTTTTCTTTTTTTTTTTTCATTTTTTCTTTTTTCTTCATTTTTTAGGAGAGTAAGAGAGAGAGGGACAGTGAGTGAGAAAGAAAGAATCAATTTTATTTAGTTTTTTCATATGGCTTTCATTGCTCTGACAGTGTGACAAAGTCACTTCCCATGCCTATTCTGTGTCTGGCAGCGAGATCAGTGTCTGGAAGCTGCCTGCAGACAAGCATAGAGTAGCAGGTTGTGCTGCGATAGGAGGTGCGGGAGCTACAAGGACGGGGAAGTGGAGCATCCATCTTTAAACCCCCTGGGAGGATTTCACTTTCCCCAACTGACCGGGACTCTTGGGGGGCTGGATTATCCCCCCGGGAGCCAATCAGGAGGAGGATGAGTGCCGATGGTTGGAAACTGGGCCCCTCTGGGCCCCTCCTCATCCGGGGACCCCTTCCCTCCTAACCGGGGAAAACGAGTCAACCACACGCAGCTGATGGCAGCCCAGAATCCCTTTATTATCAAGGCACACGGGTTTTTATATAGGGAGGCGGGGAGACAGCTAAGGAATCAATAATCCTTCTAAGGGAGTTGCCAGGGATTATGCAGATTTTGAGTACAGACAAACAACTAGGTAGAGAAGAGCCTGTGGTTAGCACATTCCAACCCATTCTAACTCTTTGCATAACAAAGCAGGACCTAGCAGCCCTTCCTGAAGGAATTTATGGAAATAGTAACAAGATCGCTCTGGGGCAGCTGTTGAAATGGGGGTGAAGGCTACACCCCAACACGGGACCAGCCCTCCTTAGGTCTGCAAAGCAGGGTCTTAAAACTGTGTCTGGAGCCAGCCACAGATCTCAGACTGAATTGGGACGAGAAGGCTTTGCTCAGGCCCTGAAGCAGGTGCAGGAGCAGCGAGGGCAAGGGAGCCGAGCATCCATCTTTAAACCCCCTCGGAGGATTTCCAACTGACCTGGACCAGCCCTCCTTAGGTCTGCAAAGCAGGGTATTAAAACTGTGTCTGGAGCCAGCCACAGATCTCAGGCTGAACCAGGAGGAGAAGGTTTGGGTCAGACCCTCAATCCTCTTCACATAAGGGGTGTGGGTAGTGGACTAAAGGGGAACATTAATCAGCGCTAAATACCCCCACCACAGACAGAAGGACTTCCCCCCTTTTAAGATTGCAAATCCCCAGCTCTGAAGTCACAGGAGTCAATTTTGGCAATCACCAGCAGATGGAGCTGTGAAACATAAGACTTCTCACTTTCAGATCCCCTGAAAGCCCCAATGGAGAGAAACCCAGCTTTTCATACCCAGACAGTGAAGATCTTCTCGCAAAAGGACCAGAGACACTCTTACAGACTATACCTCCAAGTTTTTACTATTAAGAAAATTTTTTTCTTTTTTAAATTATTTTATTTTATTATTATTACTTTTTTAATTTATTTTTTCTTTCTTCTTCTAGGGATAAAATAATAATAGTATTTCTTCCTGTATTGATGGCCTGTTTTTAGGTTTCTTTCTCTTTTTCTTTTTCCCTATATATCTTCTCTCTTATTCCCTTTTATCCATCATGTCTTTCCTTGCCCTCATTCTAGAGAAGAAGGATTCTGATCAGTTCATGTAATATTTGAAATATATTATGCCTGACAAGCATAATTCACAGGGATAACTTCTTCCATTAAATGAGCACCCAAATCTTGGTAATACCTCTTTTACCTTCCTATATCAGGCCACAGCTATCCTAGCTTCCCTTTAGACCTCTATTTTCTTTTCTACTTTTTTCTTTTTTCCTTTAATTTAAATTTAGTAAACTTAAATTTCCTTTAATTTAAATTTAGTAAAATTCTTTTATTTTTCTTTTCTTTTCAAATTTTTTCTTTCTTCAGCAAACTCTTGATCTCCTCCACTTTCTCACTGTCCATAATTGGTCTATATAATCTCCTCTCTAAATTTCACCAGTGTTACCCTCTCTCTTTGACTCCCAATCAAGTAACTCTATACAACCCCCCATTATTAAGGCTGCATAATGATTACTGCTGAGACTGTTAATGTGAATAACACTTATTTGCTCTTGAAGTCTGACATACGTGATAGTTAATTACTAGTGTTGCCAAAAATATTGATAATCACTAACTCTAGTTGCACAGGCTGAATTCAAAAGTCTATTATAGTATGTACTAAATAACTAATTTGCTACTGTTTATTGTAAGCTTTGGTAGTACATATAGACAATTTGCTACTAGCACATGAGGTGTGGGAACTCTGTAAAGGTAACAAACAGTAAAGGGGACAGTGTTTTTAAATCAACTTTCCTGACAAAACCCCATTCCAAGTAAGGGTCTGTACAGATTTCCCAATCCAACAGCTTAGTCCTTAAGGCAGGAGACAGGAAAAAGAAATCTTGTATTGCTTCCACAAAGGGTTCACCAGTCAAATAAGAGAGAAGAATCTCTTCAGACATGAGAAATCAAAATCAAAGAGGTTCACACCAATCCCAAAACTCCCCTGGTAAGTGGGCTATGGCCAGGGACCGGGATAAAAATCTAGAACAATATATCAATGAGCTGATAACAAAAAAGAACAATAAATTAAAACAAGAGATAATGAAGTGAATAAATGAGATAACTCAAGAGTTGAGAAACTCTATCATTAAAGAAATTGATTCCCTCAAAAAGGAAGATTCAGACCTAAAATCTTTAGTCAATGCCATGAGAGGGTCCATGCAAGAATTCAATAATAGACTAACTTCAGTAGAAAATAGAACCTCTGCTATTGAAGAAAGATCTTCCAACAATGAAGACAGGTTGATCAAGCTAGAGCTCACCAACACCAAAAAAGAAAAACAATTAAGAGATCATGACCAGTATTTCAAGAATGTCTGGGATGAGATGAGAAGGAACAATTTGAGAGTAATTGGAATACAGAAAGAAATTGAGACATGCACCAATTGTATGAGGAATATTCTCAAAGAGATAGTGAAAGAAAACTTTTCCCACATAAAAATAGAATCTGACATGCTCATCCAGGAAGCTTACAGGACTCCCAATAGGCCTAATCAAAAGAGAAACTCACCAAGACATATCATATTCAAAATGTACAACAGGGATACCAAGGAAACTATATTAAAAGCACCAAGGGAGAAACACCAAACCACATTCAGAGGCAAGCCAATAAGAATTGTCTGTGACTTTTCAAGTGTCACTAGACTTATATCCAACAAAGTAAATTTCAAACATAAATCAATCAAAAGAGATAAAGAAGGCCACTACTTAATACTAAAAGGAACCCTTCAACAAGAAAAATAACCATAGTTAATATTTACTCTCCGAACAACTGTGCACCCAACTATGTGAATAAATTACTCCATGACAACAAACCACTCAACACCATAATACTGGGAGACTTCAACACTCCGTTGTCACCAGTAGACAGATCATCAAAACAAAAAATAAATAAAGAAATCACCAGCCTAAATAACTCCATAAATCAAATGGACTTAATAGACATATATAGAATTTTCCTCCCCAAGTTATCCTTCTTCTCTGCAGCACCTGGATCCTTTATCAAAGTAGATCATATTTTGGTTCATAAAGATAATCTCAGCAAATATAAAGGACACTGTTTATTGGAGTTGTGACTCTCGGGACAATTTCACCTGCATCACCATAATGAGGGTGGGCATGGGAAGTGGCGACCAGCCAGATGGCAGGCAGGGAAAATGGTGTTGGACCTTCACCAGGCAGCTGGTTTTGCTGGCTAACTGGAAGTTCATGATGGGGTTGGTCCTTCAGAGATTGGCTGGTGGATCCATCAATTGTCCACCAGCATCCCTATTTGCTGTTCTTTTTGAGGGCAAGTTGCCCTTTGACCTGCCCCTTAGCCAGCAGGCATGG
>PVKS010025054.1:0-30319 GCA_004027875.1 Aplodontia rufa | reverse complement strand
GTTTTCAAAACAAGCAGTGACAGTTTGAGCCTCTCATGTCAAATCTCTGACCCCAGCTGGGGACGTTTTCTTGCTTGTAAGTGCTGTGTTATTAGGTTGTGCCTGCCCACAGACTTCAGGATGATCTCCCATCTCAAGGCCTAAACCATAATCACATCTGAAGAGTTCCCTTTGCCTTGTAAGGTAACATATTCACACATTCTGGGGATTAAGACATGGATTTCTTTTCTGGGTCATTATTCTTCCTACCACAATATTATTAGCTAATTACAGACTCCTGGAAAGTCATTTGTAAGTCATTTGTAATTCTCCAATGTTTTGATTTACTAAACAATGATTTAGGATTGTGTACTGAATATTTTAGAATTATACAGACTTCAAAGATAGAAAAAGAAAAAAGGAAACCAAATTCCAAAGCTACACTCTAATGAGTAATTTTTTTCTCTACTATGAAATATAATTATCCCTTTCCAATGTAGGATTTATATCCCAATGGAAGTCCCATTGAGGATTTTTAAAAAGGGCTTGAAAAATAGGCTGGAAGGTCGATAAAATACCTAATCTATACAGATATATGGAAAGAAATATTTGGACTTAAAATATTTATATTTGGTAATTAAATATTATATTAATATTTTTAAATAAAATAACAAAATTAAGTGAGTTTCACTATTCTTTTATGTAATATAATAATAATGTGTTATACTACCATTTCAATTTATCTTCTTTCAGTCAATGAGAGCTTTCAGAATCTTTTCTCCTCCAGAGTTTAGAGGTTGAGCATCCCAAATGTAAACATTTCAAAACCTCAAATGCTTCAAAATCTAAAACATTTTGGCTCCAACACAGATATCACAGTGGAAAATTTAACACCTGATGTCATGATGGGTAGCAGTCAAAACACAAGTTCACAGAAGATATTGTATAACATCACCTTCAGGCTGTGTATAAGGTATATATGACATAAATGGATTTCATGTTTAGACTTGTATCCCTTCTGGAAGATATCTCATCACATATTTGAAAGAACTCCAAAATCCCAAAAGATCCCCAATCCAAAAACTATCTGGTCTCAAGCATTTCAGATCAGGAAGATTTAACCTGCAAACGTCTGTGTGTGCATAAGTGTATTTCTGATATGTGATTTTCCTTGTATTTGTTTACAGATGAAACATCTCACACTTGTCAGCTGCACTTCCCATTTCAGTCCCAGACACAGAAGAATTTGGATGCTTGAAATGAAAACACACACACACACACACACACACACATGCCCCATATAACCTTTATAATCTCAATAATAAAGACATTTCCCTATGAAAAATTTGTTCCAGAGTATGTGCTATCAGGCCCTGTTACATATTTTCTCTATTCCTCCTTTTTTACAGAGCCAAGAGTATACATCTAAAATTAAAGTCTACTTTTCTTCATGCACCTGTCAAGTTCTCAAGCAATTCCTAAGCAGTGGTGTCTACTGAAGCTGCATAGTGTGGCTGTATACTACCACTGTAAGGACATTATTTTAGTCATCCATCTCATTGGTGTGACTTAAAGACCTGATAAGAACAATTTTAGAAGAAGAAAAATTCATTTGGGGCTCAGGGTTTCAGCAGTCTTAGTGCATAGACAGCAGGCTCCATTCCTTGGGGCTTGAGGTGAGGCAGAACATCATGGCGGAAGGGTGTGGCAGAAGGAAGTGGCTTATGTGGTGATCAGGAAGCGAAGAGACAGTACTATGAGCTCACCAAATACATACCCCAAAGGCACATCCCCAGTGACCCACCTCCTCCAGCCACTCCCTACCAGAGTGCAGTTACCACTCAATTAATCCCTGGCAGGGGATGAATTGACTGATTAGGTTAAGGCCCTGACAATCCCATCATTTTACCTCTAAGCATTCTTGCACTGTCTCACACATGAGCTTTTGGGGGACACCTTTCATCCAAACTGTAGCAGAGATAATGAGCCCAGCTTATTACTACACCAGCAGCATGAGTCCTCTCCTTACATTGCTTTTTCTTGTCCTCTGATTCTGGAAGGGAACCATGTGGAACTGGCACAGGTGAATGAAGACTGCACACTCATTGCATTGACGTTATACCTGACGAACATACAACACCGTCTGATATTATTAAGGGATCACTAGCAATTTGCTTCTTTCTCACTGGAGAGAAATATTTATCATCTCCATCATAAACACATTTTCTGATCAGAAACCAAATCTTCCTTAAGACAGAGATATCAGCTTTAGAAACCTGGACTATGTCAAGAAGTGGGAGGTGGACTCCAGTTTTAAAACTCTGAGTTTTACACAAATCTGCACCCTGCCCAGAAAGAGTTTTGCAGATCTCCTTGAGCAAGTTACCGATGACTTTTGCTCTGAAGATGTGCAAAAATAGCAGATCCATGAATTACCTGTCAGTATTATCTTTTCTCATTTAAGACTCCTTTTCAAATATCTTGCTCCTTTTTTGCTTTGCACTTTTCTTTTTCTTTATGTTTTACAGAAATAAAGTTTTATTATTTTCCTGATTATTTTCCAAGGGAGAAATTCTTACATGCCTTTCTAGATAATTATGTGTGTATGCTGGTATTTGAGGTAATGGGAATTTGCAATTGAGGAGGGATTAAAGGGGTTTTTTCTTGATAGAAATATTTAATGCTGACTACCTTTCCATTTTGTAGTAGTGTTAATGAGACATTTGGCCTTAGAGGAAGAGAAATAGTTTTGGAAGGATTTCTGTCACTTCACAAAGTCATAAATTCTTATATCTGTAGCCCTTGAGATGAATCTCAAATTAAGCTGCCTTTGAGTTTGCTTTTTTGATTAATTATTCTTCCTTTTGACCAAAAGTCTTGGAATGGAATGAGGGCTGTGCTCATCTCTTGCAGCAAGACAACACCATGAGATAGAAACTGGAACTAGCGTCACAGCACTGGCACATCATTTGGCAAATTTAAGGGAAATGCTATTGGTTGGTAAGCATCCAGAAACATCAGTCAGAAAAACTGCTCACACTGGTGCTTCTTCCTTAGAGATGCTTGAGAAGTTTCACAAAGGCCTATTTTCACTTATTGTTGGGGACTAAATGGAAGTTCAGAATAAATGTTTTATAGAGGAACCTAAAATTACAGATATATTTCTTGTTTCAAAATTTCCTGGGCACTCGAATCTTTATTCTTCTAAATAGGCACATAGCTAGATTTATGGTTCTGCTGATGAATGTTACTGTTCCACTAGACAACTGGTTCTATCTGGAGGAGGGACCATGCACGATGGCTTGCCTGGTGCTTCCTTTCTGGTGACAATGGAGTTGGGTTGTACCTCTGCTGAAGGACTACTTTTAGAAGGTCTGTCATGGGCTGTTGGATGATGAATTGGTCAATGTGATGAAGAGTCTGATCTCTCTGAATTCTAGGAGCTTTATAAAAGTCAGGAAAATTGTAAATTTATTCCCCCTCAGAAATGACCTTCAAAAGAATAATGATGTGGGCTTATATCTGGTGACTTTGGGGGAAGTTATTCTCTGTTTTGTCATCTCTCTCTCTCTCTCTTTTTAGAAAGAGGGACAGTGAGAGAGAGAGATACATTTTTTATTTAGTTTTTCATGTGGACTTCATTACTCTGAGACTTCATTGTGTACGTGGTGCTAGGGTTTGAATTTGTGTACTTGCACATGCTGGGCAAATGCCATAATCGCCAAGCCACCGCTCCAGCCCCTGTTTTGTCATCTCTTAATCAAGTGTTTAATGCTCACCCTATACAAAGTTAAAGAACGTTGAGACTGAAAAAGTTCAACACTGTGAAGAGTGGTTTGAAAAAAAGCTGTAAGTCCATAAATATTAAGTACAATTAAGGAGACAGCACAGTCCCTTATAAAGTATGAATATTCAATTTAAATTTAAATCTCCAATTAGAATTTTGTCCCTTTGAAATTCTAAGTGAAGCTACGACGTACTCACAAAAGGAAGCTACAATTAGACATGACAAAAAATTTGCAGGGATCAATACAGAAGACACAATCCATGTTCTGAATACACAATCAATCACACAATCAATCAATCAATCACAATCAATACACAATCCATGTTCTGAAAACAACTGCATTATGAATGTATAATATGATAAGAGTCAGAATCATTCAGCTTATACAATGACAATGTCAATGTTAGGATTCCATTTCAGTTTACCTGGGGAAAGAGTGTTTTGCTTAAGATTGTCAACATGTGGTTGACTTGAAATAAGAGCTTTTTGATGGCATGAAAATTGTAGTTTTACAATGAACAACACAGATTAAAATAAGCCTTGCTAAAGCAAATCTCTGGAAGTGATTCTGTTTGAATGGTCTTTTTCTGGACATTGCAATTTTGATTTTAATGGTTAAGGAAGATCCATTCACTCTAAAGAAATACATGATCTTGGTAGATTGAAATTTCTCCCAAATGACACAATAGAGGAACTTTCTTCAGCTTCATAGATTAAGATACATGTGTATATAACTGGTATGATATACATTGCCATAGTAAAATATCAACACAAACATCTTTCCCTTATTTAAAAATTAAATGTGATAGAGACATAATTTTCCAGACTAGGTGGAAGTCCAGCATCCTGCTAGAGAATTTCTCTCACTTCCTGAATTGAGACTCCTCAGAGATTTATTTGAGACAGTCTTCCCATTCTAGTTTCCCAATTCCATTTAGAGAGAAGCTGGAGCATCCTTCCAGGGCACAGTGATGTCAGGGTTTTCCTGGTTTTGCTCCTGTTCTCATAACGTGTCTCATGTGTTAGCGGATCCTGTGCGGTTGTGTGTAGACACACCCCCTGCTTGCACAGTTGTTGTTTGGAAGATGGAGGGGCTTATGCTTTCTCTTTTTGGGTGAGGTTTGTTGTTTAATGCTCACTTGTTCAGACATTTCCTCCAAAGCATGGTTTCCATGCCAGCATGGCTGGTCCAGCCTGGGCGTCCAGCCACAGCTGCTCATTTCTCCAGAATCAGCCCTGGCATGTGACTGGAGTCACCAGCTCCAAAGTCGCCTCCCTCAGGCTGCAGCTCCAAGGGGCCGCTTGATGACTTCTTCTGCCACGTTGTCTGGGGCAATCTCAGTCTGTGGGAGGAGGTTCTCACCTGCCAGTAGAGGTCATTACTTCTTGCTCTTGGCCCAGGAGAGATAATCAAAGCTCAATTTTGAATTTTCCACTTACAAATCAAATTTTTAAGCAGAGAGGACAGGTATTACTCTAGAATATTCTTATATACTGGCTTCAACTAAGAAGATGCTGAGAGACTTTTGGGGTGAGATGGGATAAAAATCACAAGGATAATTTCCTAACCTGTAAGAAAAACCACCATCACTTTAATGATTAGTTACATAATGTTCTCTAAAAGGAGCAAATGAAAAGATTGGGCTTTAAACTGGCAGAAGCCCTGGAAATCTCATCTAAGGAACTGGAAAAAACTTGTCAGTATTTTTTTTTCTTTGTGCTCTAAATTCATTTTTAGTAACAGTGGAAGCAATTTGAAATGAAATACAACACTTAACGCAAGTGAAACGGGAAATGAACGCCAGCAGTGGATGGCAGGAAGACATTGAGCTCAGTGTGTGCCTCGGAAATCCTGTCTCATGGGACTACATGTTGCAAATTTAATTCTTATTCTTATTTCTGAAATTTTAAATCATGACTACCCATGAATATCAAAGTAGGTCTATTATATTGTTTCTATTTGTTCTCTTAGTAACATCAATGTGGCCTCAAATAGTCTTGAATTCAGATCAAGCTCGTAATTTCACAAAGATATTTTTTTCCTTAGATTTTAAGGTGGATAACAATACATTTGATTTTATGAAAGTTAAAGGTAAAGTACCTGATATTAGATTTACCATGTGTGATAGGTGTTTAACACAGGGCAGCAATTACGATCACTGTATTGATAATAACATTAGAGTGATTTGCTTTGGAATATTGCTTCTAACACATTTTTGATAGATGCATCTAAACAGAATTTTTAAGTTGAAGTGTCCATAGTTGTTAGAAACAAAGATAGTTGACAATAACAGTCATAATCACAATGGGAAATGAAGCCATTTGGGCAACTAGTGTTGTTCTTGGTCAGCAGGTGAATGCGTAGAGTGAAGGGTGGATTGTTGGGAAATCACTTGAGGTCAATGGTTGTATTGTCTTGTGTATTCCGCAGGTTTCTCTAACTAAATACTTTAGCCTGGGTAATTCATAAATGCTAGGCCCTTTTCCTTGAAGATGGTGCTATTTTTTTTTTATTAAGAGTATATAGAGATACAAATGAGAGGGAAACATTATCAAACCATCAATAACCAATGCATATATACATAGTTATCCAGGGGAAGATGGTGCTTTTAAGCTCCCTCAAGTACTTACATATAGATGCTAATCCTATTCAAGAGGACACTGCTCTCAGGACCTGACCACCACCAGAGGCCTCACCTTGTGTGTGTGTGTGTGCGCACATGGGTGCATGCACATATAGGAATATTGTAGTAATGAAATACTACAGGGTAACTGGACACCAACTGTTCATTGGTGAAGTTTGGTTAAGCAAAGTATAATTGTGCCAGAAAATGGAATACTGTGAAGACTTTAGAAGGATGAAGAGATTAACATATAGCTTTTTACCTGACTCCAAGAATGGTTTAACACCAGGAAAATGAGCAATAAAATTTCCTTTATTAGCATGTGCAAGATTAATGATGAGAGTACATGTAAGTATTTGTGACAGACCCAATGCAGAAGATTTGAGCAAGGAGGTGAAGATGAGAATGGGGCAAGGAGAACAAGGGGTGTCAGCAGCAGCAGAAGCCAGAGGGGTGAGGCAGAGATTCTCCCCTGGACGCCTCAGAGGACCTTGGCTTCTGCCCATCGAAACTTCTGGATTTCTGGAAGCCTCGCTTCTTAGTACCATCACCTTGGGGTGAAGGTTTCAGGGTATGAGTTCGGTTTCAGGGTATGAGTTCTGAAGGGACTCAAGCATGCAGACCACAGCAGTAGTGAACTCAAGGAGTTCACGGGGATGAGTTAAGAGGTAGATACTGTTTGCTGGAATGGTCACGGCAAATAGGGAGAAGTTAGATGTCTGGCATCTTCAGTTTTTATGTTGTTTTCAAATCTTTGTTTACTGGTCTCCTACATCATTTTTTTTGTGTGTATTTTTCCTGTAGCTAAACATAAACATTTTTTTCCTTGAGTACTATTCTACAATCAACTGTTCTTTGATCCAGTGGACTTCCTACTAGATATTTTAACAAAAATCTAACCAAATTTACTTGACACTTTTTATATAACCAGCATTATTCAAAGTCTATGAATACATTCTGTTATGGATTTTGATATGAAGTATCCCCTGAAAAGCTCATGTGTTAATGCAAGAGTGTTCAGGAGTGAAATGAGTAGATTATGAGCTGTTACCTCCTTGGTGGATTAATCCATTTAAGGGATTAATCTATTTGAATGGATTATAATTTAAGTGGAGTACTGGTGGTGACTGTAGGCAGGTGGCATGTGGCTGGAGAAAGCAGGTCACTGAGGGCATGCCTGTGGGGATTGGGGATTATATTTGATCTTCGTCTCTTATCTCTTTCCTTCATGGCTGCCATGAGCTGAAAAGCTTTTCTCCATCATGTCCTTCCACCACAATGTTCTGTCTTACCTAAGTTCCAGAGCAATGGAGTCAGCCAACTGTGGACAAAGAATTCTGAAACCATGAGCGGAAATAAAATTTTCTTCCTCTAAGTTGTTCTTGTCAGGTATTTGTTCACAGTAATGAAAAGTTGATTAACACATATACATAAGTATAACTTGCTCCCTGTTCTCAAAGAAATTGACTTATTTGTAGAAACATTAAGAAAACAAGCAATATTATCAGACCAATATAATTTTATAATACCATAATATCTTAAATGGAGTAGCTGGAGGTGGGGAAACAGGAACCTTCCTTGGTGAAAATTGAAGCTTTGCTCAGACTTTTTTGATTGAAAAGACTCCAACAAGGGCAGGCATAGCCCTGGATTTGCCAGAATAGGAGACATAATGAACATAATTGGAGAAGCAGAAGAACAGACAATGTGTGTGGAACACTAATCCAGTTTGTGAAATATCTGGTTGGGAGCAGCAGGTAAGCAGGCCACAGAGATGCAGAGGCTGGAGAGGGAGGGTCCTGTGAAGAGAGCCTGCATGCTAGGACTTCACCTCAGAGACAATGGGAAACCCTGGGGAGAGTGGGTTAGGTGAACAATGGCACATTTAAAGCTCATGGAGTACTGAGAGGAGGCTGTGTATAACGGCAACCAATTCTGACACAGACAAATGGCACTGAGAGTTCAGAAATTCTTCAAAAAATACAGAAAATAGTACCAAGGTCTGGATGAAGCCTTTCATATCCTATCTCTTTCATTCAAATCCTAGGTATCTGGGAAAAATCTAGAGAGATCACCCTTGTTCTCTGCATCTGAGAAATACAGTGTGAGGAAATTTTCGGAAGAGTCCTTTACTCATTGTTTTCTTTAAGCTAGAAATGGTGGAGGAAGGTACTCCAGATGTAGCATGTGTCTCCTAGGTGGGAAACATCAGATCAAAAGATGCCACTAAGAAATGCAAAACCCAGGGGCTAGAGAGGTGGCTCGGCAGTCACAGCGCTGGCCTGGAATGCACGAGTAGGTGAGTTTGAACCCCAGCACCAGGTACACAAGAAAGTCTCGGAGCAATGAAGGCCATATGAAAAACTAAATAAAAATTGTTTCTCTCTTTTCTCTCTCACTGTCCCTCTCTGTTAAGAAAAGAAAGAAAGGAAGGAAGGAAGGCAAACCCAGGAAAGCATGGGTGAGACAGGAAAGAGGGAGAACAAATAACCAGCGTGTGGTAACAAGGTGACTATGGTTTGACCTTGTGGACATGTCGGGACAATCCACCCAAAAGGGTGAATTGAGAGGGATTTATCCTTGATGGAACAATCAGTGTGGGCAAGACGGGTGGAGCACACTCACCCAAGGGCTAAGTGAATGTGATTTTTGTAAAAGGTGGTTAGGACTGGCACTGTAATCTGGTCTCTGAAGTTGGTGGGATCTGCTGAACTCTTTTGCATTGGCTAATTGATGGTAAGGCTTCAAGGAGTGATATCGATCTAGCCGTACTCTTTCTGCAGTTAATTACAAAATGTAAAACCACAAAGTACAGAAACTCTGCAAAGACCCTGAACATATCCACGTTCATCTGCCCAGGTATATAATGCTGGGGTTAGATGTTCTTCACAGCAAGAATCCCTACAGTAGTCTACATTTCTCCAAACTCCCTTCTCCCATTTTATATGTATCTCCTAGGAATCTGTGCCTGTGCACTCCCACCACCTGCATGGGTGGACCCAGCCATCTGCCTGCCCTGGGTTTAGACCCATTAAACACACTGCCTAGGGGAAAAGTGTTCACATTGCTGCAATCCAACCAATGCCAACATAAACCAGTCCTCAACCCTGCTGTTCTCTAAATCATTTGCTCTGACACTACTCATAGAAACATCTCGAAATCTTTTCTGTTCTTCCCAAAGCTCAAATAGCCCATTCAACCTCCACATATAAGGAAGAGAGACTCGCTTCCTTTTTGAATGAGTACATTTTAAAGTCTTTTGAGAGACAGGGGGTGTAGTTCAGTGGTAGAGAACTTGCATAGAAAGCAAAAGGCCTTGGCTTCAATCCTCAGCTCCAGTGGGGAAAAGGAGAAGAAGAATAAAGAAAATAAGAGAAAAAAAAGGAGAAAAAGTAAATAATTGTAACGGGGGTGTAGCGTACCTTAGGGTAGAGCTGCTTGCTCAGCATGCATGATCTCCAGCAACCCGTCCCCAACACACACACCAAAGTCATCGGGAAGAAATTCTATCAATTTTGCAACAGGGCAGGAGTGGTGGCTCAGTGGTTTGTGCACTTACCTGGGATGCAGGAGGACACAGGTTCAAACCCCAGCACCACGTATGCAATGAAGAGTTGGGGCAATGAAAACCACATGATAAAACTAAATAAAATTGATTCTCTCTTTCTCTCTCTCACCGTCCTCTCTCTTTAGAAAAAAAAATTTTGCACCAAAAAAAGAAAAAAATCAAACCTAAGTGTCTATACTAAACAACCTCCCTTTCCTTTCATACTACAATGTAAGCAGTAACCATTTATTTCAAAAGCTAGTTTTTCTTGGTGCTTTCCGTTCTAGTTCTCAGGAAACGTACACTCCCCGATTCTCTCTCATGTGCTCCCCACTTTCTCCCCATCTCAGACCCTGCTTTGATCCTTCTTGTTTCAGATGCACTTTCCTGGACCTAGTATTACACTGCGGTTATGCTTTCTACCCCTCTCTTCTCTTCACAATTATTTAAATGGATTTTTACACAAAAGCAAGAGGCACAAATATTTGAAAGGCGGCATCAAGAAGGTGCAGAGCCAGCTTCGCACCCGCAGGTGTATGTTGTGAGCAGCTCCATGGAGATCATGTCGCGGGAGCATCCTCAGCAGACAGCCAGGATTCAAGTTAAAACAAAACGCGGGGTTAGCTGTTAGAAAAGAAGGAAGAAGTTTAATGAGCCATCGTTATATTGCAGGAGAGCTTTTAATAAGCACAGTTCAGGATGTGTGAGGGCGTGAGGTTGGGGGGAGCACCACAAGGACAGAGATCACAAGAGATGGATTTATTTTAGGTGAAGAAGGTACAGTGATTTGTGGGAATGAGCCTGGTAGAGAAGTGTTTCTCAAACTTTCCTAATCATAAAATCCAAATATGTTCAGATAAATACACATCATCTCAGTTTTCACGCTAGGCCTGATGCCCACAATTGGAATTATGAGTTTTCAGCAAACACTGTGGGTGACTTTCATAATGGGGCAAGTGTGAAGAGCTGCAGCCACAGAGGGGACGTGTGCATGCATGTGTGTGCACACGTGAAGGGACTATGTGCATCAGCTTGCTCAACAGAGGCAGGGACCTTGAGAAATCTGGTTCTTGATGGTTTCTTGGAATTTTTAGGATCCTTGGGCTACACAGCATGACCTGTAACTTGGATGGTTGATGGTCTGGCCGATCAATGGGTCTTTTAGATGTTCCTTTGGGTGCTTAAGCTAGTATCTATGGTTGTCACGGCAGAAGTTTACACAATGAAGGAAGCGTGAGGTTCTGAATTGGTTCATGGCATCTGCTTCATGGTGACATTGGCTGTGTGGTTCTGAGGCTTCAAACCTGGGAGACTTGAGGCTGTTTCAGTCCACTAGTGGGGTTCTGGGGGTTCTGGTCGATACTCATGGTTTCCTTGGGTACCAGGCTTTTACGATATCTGCTCAAAACTTCATTCTATGGCTGAGTTGGTGCAGCTGTGTGAAGGGGCAAATGAGACAGAGTTAAAAATACTTTAGCTGTGACTTTGAGAGGAGCTTTGAAAGTCAGAAAGACAACAGTTTTCCACCTTGGAGATGAGGTCACTAGTGATTCTATCGTGTGACAGAGAATGCAGGGTGAAGATCGGGATTCTTGGAGAAGGAGAGAGCATCGTAGGACACCTGGAGCTGAGGTGCCTGCACTACTTCCGCATGGGGTGTTCAATGGTACGCCTTTCTGGAACTCAGTGGGGAAGCACGGGTAGGGGATACAGTCATAGTATGACTGTCAATTTTATATATCAAGTTGCTTGTTTCGAGGTGCCGAGATTTAGTCAAATTTTATTCTCGATGTTTTTCAGATGGACCAGTATCAGAGTCAGTGGATTCTGAGAGAAGCAGATTACCTTTGATACCGTAGTGTGCTTTGTCCAGTTGGTTACAGGCCGTAACGTATCAACGTGACATTGCCAAGCAGGAAGAAGGCAGCAGACTGCCTTTGGGCTCAGACTGCTGCTTTTCTCTGGGCCTCTGTGCTGCTGACCTTCCATGCAGATTTTGGACTTATACCTCCTTGATTTTATAGGTTAATTCCTTAAAACTGGTTTCTTTCTCTTCTGCTTCTCTGTAGAATCCCGAGTAACACACACAGTAACCAGCATGTAGAAATAGTAAGATTCTTGAGATGGAGTAGATCACCTTGAGAACAGAGTGGCATTGGGCACGGAGGTGTAGCTCAGTGGTAGAGTGTGTGCTTAGCATACGCCAGGCCCTGGGTGCAGTCCCCAGTCCCCACAGCCACTCACCCCCGAAAAAAAAAGAAGAGAAATAAACAGACTGCAAACAGACTCTTGAGGATGATAGCAATGTTTAAATGGAGACCAAAATAAGGGCAGGAAATGAAGCAATCTGGGAAGGATTGACGGGAGGCATGAGGAGTGTCCCCTCCTAGTGAATTAGCCACTAGGAGAACAGAGTCGCCACAGGGAGTGGCGCACAGCGTCAGACATGGTGGATGACTCTGAAATGGGGTCATGTGATTTCAGTTAGAAAGTCCTGGATTGTCTTAGCACAAGTGGTAATGGAGTGGACAATCCTATTTTCAATTTAGATCAGGATTAATAGAGAAATGAGAAACCAAAGATTGAAAGTTTGAAATAAAAAGGAAGGATAAAGGAGAGAGTCTAAAGAAAAATCCAGGTCCAAGGGAAAAGTGTTTGAAATTATTTCTGTTTTTGTAATTGAAGTCTAAACCATCTGCAGCACATTTTCACGTTGGAGAAGAGGTCTCCTAGAGTGGGGAGAACCAACTGAGCAGAAAGGAAGGATGGGGGTTCTAGACCAAGTGCTTATGGTGGAATCAAGAATGAGCACTGGGACTGATCTCGAACATGAGGGGACACACAGTCACCTTGGAACGTGGCAGAGAACCTGCAGTGTTGGCTGTGTTGGAAGACAGGAGCTACAGTGACCATGCTCAGAGTGGTCGATCCCAAGGGAGAAAGAGACAGCAAGGGTGAGGGTGAGGAAGTTTATGGAGTGGCAAAGTTTAGAATTGTTCCTTGAGTGATAAGTGACAGACCATGGTAGGGGGTCACACACTAGAGATTCCACTTGGACTACCAATGCTCGGGGTCATATCTATTTCTTTAGAGTACCTGGTGACCTAAATCCAGGAGTGGTCCATGTTACGGTCTTCACGGTTGTAACTAAGGGAACAAGGAAAACAGTTGAGGTTCTTGTAGGGGAGAATTCAAGGACATCACTAGTGGTGCCCAGGATGGGGCGGGGTGAGGTGTTGGCACAGGGGAGCTGGTGTATGGATTAAAAAACGAAGGATTTATTTAAAAATCTCTTTTAAAAATCCAAACAATATTCTTAAGGCAGACATTTTATCTTCCATATCCTGAAGAATTATCCAAAAGTCATCACCAGAGCCTGCTAATTGACTCCAAGATTTAGTCCAGGTGGCTACAACTCTCACCATCTGCTTTGGACTCTGGCTCTAGTCTGGTGTCCCGGATTTCTCTGCCATTGGCATCATTACTTGGAAGCTTTCTCTCTGCCTGTCCCCAACAGATTGATTACCTATTTGGACAGTCTGCTGTTCTTTGGACAATTGCTTCAACATGTGTTGCTTCTCAAATTACCCCCTGTGGCAACTGTGACCAGCAGTAAGCAGTGGCTCACCTTCCGATACAGCTCCCAGGACACCCACTGTGCGCGCTTGAGAGGGCACTGGGAGCTACAGTGCCAAGTTCTTAAACTGAGCAAATGTTGGGCCCAAATTTCTCATGAAAACTGACCCATGATTAATACATTTTATGTATTTTTATAATACCCATAATCATAATAAGGACAGAGTTTGAGTGTTAAGAGGTATAAACATTGAGAATTATAGGATGTTTAATAATGAGCACACTGATTTGATGATATGAAAATGTAGCTTCATTTAGAAGATAACTTCTGTGGTTTAATCTCTCACGCTTTTCTGAGAGTTGGGATATTAACCTCAACTTTTCTGATTATTAAATTATCATTGTACCTTCTGCAGCATAAAAGCATGACTGATTTGCATGAAAATTATTTGGGGATCCATTGGGTTTGGGATACATTTGAAACTGTGAGACCATCCAACTTTGACCTTTGGAGTTTATTAGAGGGGGCAGCTGCAGAACTGGTCTGTCTTGCTTTCACAGAAAAAGCACTGCTTTGTGTTACTAAATCATCCATCCCATACATGAATTTCTGACTGTTTTACATTGAATATCTGAGTGACTTACGTTTCTGTGTGTTGAATATTAAAAATGCTGTTCATTTATCACAAATGTTTAGCAAAACACTACTTTTATAATGAAAGTGGTACTGCACTTAGAAAAATCTGAAATTTGTTTCTCACTCTGGCAACAATTCACATTGTTACCTTGAGACATGATATCATTTTCAGGTCTTTAGTTTCTTCATCTGTGAATTTGGTCTGTTGCTCCATTCTCATAGAAATTTGATATTTGCATTGAGATGGAGATGAAAGTTATAAAATTTAGCTTTAGTTTTACCATAATATCACACACATATAAAATTGATGGGATTATTTTCCTGCACATTTTATGAGATGTATGTAGTTTAAGCAAAGAGAAACTTTGGACAATGTGTGCATATTTCTATTTTGAAGTGTTTACTGCCCTTTGTTTTATGCGTGAAAGTGATAAAAATCCTACGTTACCACTGAGCAGCAGAAGCAGCAGGACAAATTCCAGAGCCGTCATTTTTATTAAAAGCATAGGGTTATGCACAACACAGATTCTCAAACTGCATTGTTTCAGATTCCATTCAGATATGGCCATTGCCTCAAAATTGAGAAGCTTTTTTTTTTATTAAATCACCATTGATTTTGCAATCTATTTTAAAACAAGTTAATCTCACATCCATTTATATCCATTCAGTCAATATCACTGCAGGAACGATATCCATAGAAAATCACTCAACTGATGCAAAATCTTTGTCTCTTCATTCGAAATGTTAGCATATTTATTCTTGGTAATATATTTTATCATGAAACGGAATAATACAATTTCATTTCACAAACTGCTTCATCAGAGATGAAAATTTTCTAATAAAAGTCCCGTCATTGCTCCGTTTATCCTAATGGCATATGAATTTCATTTAGGAATTCTACACTGTTTGTTAGGATGAAGGTAAACTCCCCATTTTAAATCATCACATAAATTATTTCTTTGGCTGAAAAAGATTAAGTATATCTTAGTGCTTGTGGAAATTTGAGTAAATATTTGAGTGTGGAAGGCAGACTCGCTTTTCTATTAAAAATGACAGTGTACTTGTGATCAATTCCTTCACAATAATGGGGTAGAGTAGGTGATGATCATGTGTGTCTTTATGTAAACGTACTGCACTCAAAATATTTGTGCATAATATAATAGTATGACTTATACCCGTGATTCTCCCATGTGCCTCGTGCTTCTTTAAATGTGCAACATATTATTTATTCATTTTTGTAGTGTCTTTAATTCTCTCAGTGATATACATTATATGATAAATCCTTAGGTAATCTGTTACAGAAAAAAATAAGAGAGTTTGAGTGTCAAAGATCCTGGGGCTGGAGTAGTGACCCAGAGGTTGGAGCGCTTGCCTGGCTTGCACGAGGCCAGGTTGGAACCCCAGCACCACTTACACAACTAAGTGTTGGAGAAATCAAGGCCAGGTGAAAAAATAAATAAAATTGTTTCTCTCTCTCTCAAAAAAGATCTAGTGCTTGATAGGACACTGTATGTAGAGAAAACATCCTTAAAATAAGTCTAGAAGAAGGTTTTTCAGGTTGGTGGAGGGCAAAAGCAGCTAGTTCTCTCGAAAGGATGCTTATGCTCTGAAAATGAGTTCAGGGGTCTAGATCCAGTGAGAAAAGGTTCAGGAAGTGCCACAGCTCCAGTCTGAGGGAGCCATGGAGCCCTGTGTGCATGGTGACCTGTTAGGACCCCTGAGGACAGCAAGTTAGGCAGGCAAGAGCTTGGAGCAGAAGCGGTGGCAAGGCCATCCTAAATGTTTTAGAGAGTGAATTGCACAGCACAGGTGAATTTTGAGCAGTGATACAAAGTCTTCTGTATTAGAGGAGGAGAACTTTAAGAAATAGGTAATGAGAATGCTATGGGCAGATACCTGGAAGGACTAAGGTCATCTCAGCCAGTACCTTCAGGGAGAGGCAGTGACCACAAAGCCCTCTCTATCGTCATCTCAAAAACGTTGAACAAAAACAAAATTGACTGGTGTATAAACAACCTTAACTTAAGCACAACCCCTGGGAAAGACAAACTCAAGCTGACTATGAGTGTCTTTTAATTCAACCGGGGATTTGAGACGAGAATCAGGGTTACTCTGCGTTGTCCTCACTACCATGATCACATTTCTTTCTGTGTTTCCAAGAATGATTTCATGGCTCATGTTAATTTAAAATAGTAGATTGAGGGGCTGGAGCAGTGGCTTGGCAGTTATAGCACTTATCTGACATGCATGAGTATGCAGGTTCGAACCCCATCACCATGTACACAGCAAAGTGTCAGAGCAACAAAGGCCACATGAAAAACTAAATAAGTTGGTTCTCTCTAACTCTCTCTCTCTCACTGTCCCTTTCTCGCTTTTAAACATTAATAAAATAAAATAAAATAGTAGATTGGACCCAGTTAGACGAAACCATCTTCAAAGATAAGAACAGTTTTGGACTGATTTTAAAACAGCCTACAAGCAACAATAATTAATAGTGTAGTATTGGCAAAATAGTCATACAGATAAAAGGAATAAAATGGTGAGTGCAGAAAAATACTTTAATTGTTTGGTCAATTAATTCTTGATAAATTTTACAAGGTAACTGAATGAAGGAAAAACAAAGTTTCTGGGATAATTGGATGTCCACCTGCAAAAAAAATGAAGTTGGAGTCCTTCCTGATGTGACGTGCACACATGGAAACTGTGAATTCATCACATCACATTAACTCGAATTCATCACAGACCTAAGATTAAAGCGAAAACTGTAAACACTCTAGAGGAAAACAGATGAGTAAATCTTCATCTCTTGTTTAGGGATCAGCATTTTAGCTATCAGACTATAAGTGCAAATGACAGAAAAAATAATAGATGACTGAACTTCATCAAAATTTCAAAGTTTGTGCTTCAAAGACTGAATATCAAACAGAATGGGGAAAATTGAAAATCATTTATCTGATGATAAACGTATGTATGGAACACATAAACGTCTCTTACAACTCAAGAACAAAACAAAAACAATATAATTTAAAAATGGGCAAAGCACTTGCGTACACGTTTCTCCACAGAAGATGTACAAATAGCCAGCAAGCTCAGGGAAAAATACTCAACCACATCAGTCATTAAGGAAATGCAAATTAAAACCACAATCCAGTAGCTGTCCACCAGGATGGTTAAAGTGAAAAAAAGACAGAAAATAGCAAAATTCCTGAGGCAGGAAGATAATCATACACACAAAGATCCAAGAATACTATATGAGAGAGAATAAATCCAGGTAAAACTAAATAATATTTTAAACAATCCAAAAGACAGCTTTGTTCAAAGCAAGAATATGAATAACACATGGGAATGGTCTTTGGAGACCAGGGATAAGGGAAATGAATGATGGTGTGAGGGGTGAGATGAGAAATTAGGAACACCGTGTGATACAGTAACTGCTACAGCGGAAGCAGAGAAGCAGAGTAGAGTGCTGTTAGTTACAATGTGTGTTTGAAACTGCAGGGGCTCCTAGATGGAACCTAAGCAAGTTGCTCAGAAGCAGAGTGGAATGCTGGGGGGAGGAAGTCCCCTGGAGATGTTCAAAAGGATACAAAATTTCAGTTACTAGAGGAAAAGTTAAAGTATGATACAGTGATATATTTACTAACAATGTGTTAATACATTTACATACTAATAGGATAGAATTTAAGTGTTTTCACCATAAAGAATAAGTATGTGAATAGGTGGACATGTTCTGTATCTCAATTTAACCACTCCATAATGTATACAGAATTCAAAGCATCACATTTTATACACTTATTTACAGTTTCTATTTGTCAATGGAAAAGAAAGAAGTTAAAGTGTGTTAGAAACTGAGGCAACAAAGAAAAATTTAGAAAAATAAATATAATGCGTGTGCTAGAGGATTAAATTTAATCACATCCAACTTCAGTTGAATCCAAAGAAGGCAGAAAAGACAGTAGGGAAGCACAAGGAATAAATGGAAAATACTTACACACAGGGCTAACACTTACCTAACTACATTAATAATCATTTTAAATGTGGCTGATCAAGGTGCACCACTTATTAAACCAAAGGCTATCAGAGTGCATGTAAAAATGGTGCACGAACCATATGTTGCATGTGAAAATTGTTTTAGGATATAAAAATCCAGAGGAGTTGGGGGTGGAGCGGTGGCTCGGCGGTTACAGCGCTTGCCTGGCATGCACGAGTATACAAGTTTTAACCTCAGCACACACGTACACAACTAAGTGTCAGAGCAATGAAAGCCATGTGAAAAACTCAGTAAAAATTGGTTATCTCTGTCTCTCTCTCAATTTCACTGTCCTCTCTTAAGAAAAAAATCTAGAGGAGTTAAAAGTAGAAATATAGGATCAACAAAGGTATTTCATGCTAACAATAATTAAAAGAAAGATGGGATAATTATATTATTTCAGATAACATAGATTTCAGAGCAAGAAAGGTTATAGAGATAAAGAAGAGCAATGCATCATGATAAAGGGGCCAACTCTCAAAAAATATAATAATCCTAAATGTGTATGCACCTAACTACAAACTATCAACGTACTTGAAGCCGATGTTAATCATCAAATGAATTTTGTAAAGATAAAGCACTGGCTTAGAATATATAACTTGTTCAGTAGACTTGTTATAAATATAAAACACATTTACATTTTATTAATAATTACTTATTTACAACTTTTATTTTTACTTTGACTGAACCTGTTTATGGGTAGCTAAATCTACTTACATGTACAAACTTGAAAACAGGCTAAGCACTTAGATTGTTTCATTGTTTAAGAGTGTTCCATTTCATAGAAGGTAAAAAGAATCAATCTGCAACCCACAGATTCAAGTGAGATGTAACAGGAACCACAATAGCTAGAATGCGTTAAAGCAAAACCATTGTTAGAACCCAGCACAAGAAACCAATAGGCATTTTCATAGCAATCACAATTTTTTAAACATATAATCATTTAAAAACATGAAAATTAAGTAAATTCAGTTTTTTATATGACTTTCCACCAGGAATACAAGTAACATATATTTACATGTGTTTATTTGATGACTAGATTATGTAGCTCTTATGTTTTTAGAGTAATTGGAACTCTGAGTAACAAATCCCAATGTTTTAGTCAACTTTTCTCTACTGTGCCTGAAAGACCCAACAAGAACTCACTGACTGGGTTAAGGCTTTTATAACCCAATCATTTCACCTCAGCCTTCCCAAATTGTCACAGGTGAGATTTTGGGGGACACCTCATATTCAAACCATGATATTCCATTCCTGGCCCCCTAAAGTTCATCAGTCTGACCATGCAAAATGCATTGGTCCATTTTCAAGAGTCCCTACAGACTCAACAGTTCCAAGACTGCCCATAAATCCAAGTCCAAAGTCTCCTCTGAGACTCAGGGCAAACTCTAAACGTGAACCCCTGTATAAAAAAAACAAATCGAGTTACATAAGTCCACTATGTAAAGACACCTAGGGAATGTTTCCATTCAGGCAAATAAGAGCATACAAAGAAGGGATGGGACAAAACAAGTCCGAAATAAGTTCCATGTCTGGCATCAGGAGCACATGGTGTCCTGTTGCTCTCTACAGAAGGCTTGTTCAGCTCCGCCCCTGTGGCCTTGCTGGTTGCAGGCCACCGTCCTCAGTTGGCTGGTCTGTGCTCAGTGCCTGCCACTCTCCTCAGCAGTGGTTCCTCAGTACTGGCATTTCTTATTCTCAGGGGTCTCTACTGCAGCTTGGGCTTCCTCCTCACATCTCCAAGCATCGTCTTCCCAGGGGCTGCCGGCAGGGACTCCAACCCTGGGGCACATTACCTCGCCTTCCAGGCCTTCCTTTGAAATGTCGGTGGAAGCCTCCATGATCCTCTAACTCCAGCATCCTGAGATTCTGCAGAACCAGCACCTCGTGGTTGCCACCAAGGTCTGAGCCATCTGGAGCAGTAGCCAAGCCTCCAGGGACCATGGCTGCAGCAGCTGCTGAGTGTCTGGGAGGTTGAGCAGGTTGAAAACCTTCCTAAGCCCCCTGTGTAAGAAGGGAGCCCCAATGGCCTCTTCTCAATGGGATTTTTACTTTTACTCACTTGAGCCTGAGATAGGTGTGGTCTTGCCAGTTCTGAGATGCCCCCAGGTGCATTTCTTTTTGACACCTGGCAGAGTCTTTAGAATTGTAATGGTGGTAGTGTCTTTAAACAACCGCAACTCTCTTGTCCCCAGTTTTACTACCACCTTTCAAGCCCAAGTTTTTCATATCTTTCTGTTCCTGAATATCACCATAAACTTGGCTAAAAGCCTCCAGCATACCCATGCCACCACCTGAAAACCACACTATCTGGAAATTTCTTCCAGCAGATTAAGAATTATATCACCTTTAAAATCAGGCTCAGAGAAAGTCTGGACAGGGACAAAATGCACACAGCTTCTTAGCCAGAACACAACAGGAATGACCTCTAGTCCACTTTCTGATAGAGTCCTCCCCTCCTCTGAAACCTGTCTTGACTTAACATAGTCCTATCAGCATCCGGGTCTTCTGAGCTCCCACCAGAACTGCCTATTAAACTCTGCTTGCAACAAACTGAAAGCTTTTCACCCTGCATAACCAAACTTTCCAAAACTCCTCCCACAAATTCCAATTGCTCCAAAAGCTTCTTAAGCAGGTCAGGCTAGCCAACAGCACCGACCCCACTTCTTGGTACCAATTCCTGTTTTAGTTAGCTTTTAGCTGCTGTGACTGACAGATCTGACAATAGCAAATTTTAGGAGGAAAAGTTTTATTAACTTTTATTGTTATAAAAGTTTTATCAGAGGTCTTGGTCCACAGGAGGCTAGCTCCATTCCTCGGGCCTCAAGGTGAGACTGAAGAACATGGAGGCAGGCATGGCTCCAGAAAGCAGAGAGTTCACGATGTCACAGGGGGAAGCAGAGCAGAGAGACTCTAAGCCAGATATAGAATATATCCCCCAAAGCCATGCCCCCAATGACCCACCTCCTCCAGCCACCAGGCTGTAGTTACCAGTTAATCCTATAAGGTGATTAACTTGCTGCTTGGGTTAAGGGTTTTCTAACCCAACCATTTCATCTCAGCCTTGCTGAATTGTCACATATGAGCTTTTGGGGGGATACCTCACATTAACATAACACCTGACCAGATGAAATTATTAAGGATGATACTGCAATTTATATAAAAATATAATTTAACAACAATTTATCTAAGTCCAATAAGAATTACTGACCTCAAATAATATATTTTATTGGGGGAATAAAAGAAACATAAACAAATTAACAGAGAATAAATGCATACAGCCTGCAGAGGTGGTCCAGGGGTGTCTGTTGTGCGCAAGGTCCTAGGTTCAATTTCCAGCACCACATGCACAAATAAACAAAGGAAAAAAATGAATTCTCTCTCTCTCTCTCTCTCTTTTAAAATAGAATAAATGCATAGTTAAAACAGTCTATCAGTAATAAAATATTAAAGTACCATTTTTATGGAGAAGTACAGTAGATTATCTGCACACCTAGGTTGATTGCAGCAGTATTTAAAATAGAACAGAAATTAAAAATTTTGAGTGTCCATCAACTGATGAATGGATAAAGAAAATGTGATTCATGTGCACAGCGCAGCACTATTCAGACACAAAAAGAATGGAATTCTGTCATTTGCAATAACATAAAAGGACTGGAATTGTTATGTCAAGCGAAGGAAGCCAGGTTCAGAAGATAAGTCCACTCATACGCCGACTCTAAGTAGTTGATCGTGTAGAAGTGGAGAGTAGAGTGGTGGCTACCAGAGGCTGGGAGGAGGGAGAAGGGCATGGGAAAGTTTGATTGATGGATATTAGGCTGTAGTTAGGAGAAAGAAATTTTGTGCTGCTGCACAGTAGTGTACTACGGATAATGTTAATGTACTGTATATATCCGAAAGCTGGAAGAAAGAAATTGAAAGGCTTTAATATGAATAGATAATAAATGTTGGAGGAGATAGTTGTGTTCACTCTGATTTAAACATTACACAATTTATACATGTAAAAAACATGACCTGGAATCCATAAATATGTATAATTCTTCTGTTTTGTGTATTCGTTTACAAAGGAGAAGGATTTGTGCATTGTTCTTGCACATCTTCCTGGAACAAGTGATGAAATCTTTCTCATTGACAAAAGTTCCAGGAAAGTTTCTGGTCATGAATCACTGATGTGACTTGTATTGAGAAATGGAGAGAAATGGGGAAAAGGAGAATAACTGGCAGATGAATAGAAATTCCACTCCTTCAACAAGACTTCCCTGATGGCTACTCCTTCCAAATTTGATAAACCAATGAATGCTCTCAAAATGGATTAAGTTAGTAGATCGCTTTTCTGGAAGCAAGGGGGCCAGTTCTCTCTTTTGTGACGAGGCCAGGTGAAAGCTGCAGGAGCCAGACATGACAAAGACAAGGGGATTGAGAGCCCCCCTCACCCCCTTGGAAACAATAGCAATCCAACAGGAAGTTTCAATTCTTCATGGTCCATGGGAGTAGAAACAGAAGGCAAATTATCTCAATTTAATGATGAAAAAAATCCACGGATGAAATCTGGATTTTTGTCTGTATGCATTGTTTGCAACTAATTTCTTCATGCTGAAAATTTGAGAACACAATATCATATACCAATTATTTCCTCTTCTCTATACTTCACTATACAGTGTTGGCATAGATTTTTTTTAGCATACATTTTCAATGTAAAAAGCTTTGAACAGTATCCTGACCCTTCTAACTGTTCAAGTCAAATATTCTGTAAATCCACATTTAAAGGGATTTCTTTAGTTGCAAACATGTTGGACAGAGGAGGGATATAAAGGTTTTCTTGTCATTTACCTTGTGTTTACATTCCAAGTTTATAAAGCACAGAAGCAGAGTAACAAATTTCTTGACTGGATAAAACTTTAACAACTTGGAATGAATGTAAGAATGTGATCTAATTATTCTCAATTTTCTGATAACTAGGATAAAGCTGTCGTTGTACAAAACTATTTTTTCTAATAAGAAGAAGTAGTAGGATTATTGAATCACATTAATTATGTAAGCCTACCTTTTTCTAATTTTGCATTGCTTTTTTTAAAAAAAATCTGGTTAAATCTCTGAGACTTTGGATTTAAATAAAATTAATTAGAGTATGTGTACTATGATTGGTCCAATAGTAGCACAGTGTTTGATATCTGTGGTTCTAAGCTTATTTGATGTTGTTTACATTAAAATATAATGTAGTATAGTCTCATCTGAACAAACATGGAAATAAGTTATTTTGGTCATTCAGTGGTGCCCTAAAATGAAGTTATAGTCATCACCGTTGATTAAGTTTATTTAAAATCTCCCAGCAGAGATCTTAAAAAGCTTTTTTTCAGAGTCACAGCTAACCCAAGAGAGGAAAAGAAACAATTTCCATCTGGGTCAGCAATCAATGCATACTCAGCTTGGTTCCAATTGGGAAGCTGATCTTGAATTGTCAGATAGAAGCAGTTATTAACCATCTCTGAACCCAGTGTGTTATTTCCATTTCTTTCATCACTTTTGATGAGCAGATAAATTGATAGGAAAAAAAAAAGGAGTTGACCAAAATAGGCAGAACTGAAGATGATGCATTTGCAAAGCACCCAGGTGTAAATGGGAATCCTGACAGCTTTCACTGTGTCTGAGCACAGCCCAGTAACACCAAGTCAAAGGAACAAATACCGCTTAAGTGAAATAACATGGCAGAGGTCATGTTCATTTTGGATTTAAAAAAAAAAAGCAAATACAATAGAAAAAGGAGATAAAACTCTGCCCTCAAGGAGTTCACATCTGCGTGAACAAAAGGAAAAGGTCAAAGGAGAACACAAGAGTGTGATGTTTATAGCTGTATGGAGGTGTGTCAGCAAGGAGCCTAACCCACCACATTAGGGCAGGAAGACTTGTAGGCCTGGGTTTGTAAAGGCGTCTCAAGGACAGGCCAGGGATTAAGAGGGAAGGAACATTTTATGTGGAAAGAAGAGTAAAAGCAAAAGAAAGAAGGTTTGGGAAAGCAAGGCAGGGATGCAAATAACAAATAAATGGTTTACCATGGCTGTTGTGTGTGGAGTTGGACCGTTGCAAAGTAAGAAACGAGTGTGACGGAGCGAGTGGGCTAAGAACATTGTCTTTGTAGATAAGGTGAGAGGAAGGGCTGCTGCCACAGGGTGTTTGGAATGAAGATAGTCATGTTGTCAGGAGGACCTGAAGTGCATGTCGATAAAGGGGGAGCATTTCAGTACAGGCAATCTGAGAGGTCTCAGAAGGACCAGGGCTCTGTTATTCCAATTTCCAGGTTAAGAATCTTAAGGCTGCAGCTGCGGGGGAAGGACACTGGAAACGCTCTAGCAAATTGTCTCTTTTGACTGGCTCTCAGGCAGGGGTGATTTTGTCTCCCAGTGGATGTGGATATTTAGCGGTGGTTGGAGACACTTTGGGATGTCAAAGCTGGTGGGAGTGCAGCTACTGTCATTTAGTGTATTGCTTAAATGTCGTTCCGTGTGTAACACGATGCCTGGCAGGTTCCCTTTGACCTTCTCAGTTTCCCCCATTTTCTTGTTTATAGCTATCAAGATTGACTGCATAAAGTCTTGGAAATGCAACAGCTTGAGATAAGCTACTCAGCACAATAAGGCTTGGTTCCAGTTCCCCTGCCGTCCCTATAAATAAGATGTCTTTCTATGCTTTACCTCAATGACCCAGTGTATGTAACTCAGGCCAGCTGCACACTGGGGTCCCTCAGCTGTGGAGTAAGTGGGACAGGGACAGATCAGCATCCATCTACCCCAGCAGGATTCCTGAGTGTTGAGGGATGGAGCTGCCATAAGTCCTGGCTTCTGTTGTCTCTTGCTCTCTGTACATAATACACCTGCTTCAGGTAACTTGTGTATATATGGGTGTCCTGTCTCACCAGACCAAGCACACTGGTGACCAGCCTGCAGTGAACCTGCTTCACACTGCCCTCATCAAAGGGGTTATTCAGTCCAGTGCAATTCTGAGCTAATAACACTATTTTAAAGAAGTGGTAGATGATATTAGTGGCCCATTTATGGGTTTGAGGGCTAGGTAAGAAGTTCAAGAAAAAAAGACTTAATTTTAAATGCTGGAAGTGGTTATGATTCCCAAGGATGGATAGGGTTTGAACCAAAATCTTCCTATCACTTTTTATTTTTTTAATATTGGCCCTTTTGGACTGATCTTTTGGTATTATCTTTCATTTGTTGACGTCCTGATGTGTTTTGGAGAATTCACCTTCTATATCTGTTTTCTGTTGTGCCTGCTGTAACAGGTTAGTAGCTTAGTAGCTTAAAACAAAATGAATTTATTATTTTGGATTTCTGAATTATAGGAATCTGAAAAGGGTCTCAGTGTGATGAAAGCAAGGCCTCTGTAGGGTTGCAGTCCTTTCTGGAAGGCTGGGGAGAATCTCTAGAGACCACTGTGTTCCATGGCCCCATCCATCTTCAAGCCCAGCAGTAGCTGGGTGATGCTGCATAGATTGAAACTCTCTTGCTGGAAGCTGGAACGGTAGCTCAGCAGTTTCGGCACTCGCCTGGCATATGCAAGGACATAGGTTCGAACCCCAGCACCAATACATACACAATGTAGAGTCTGAGCAATGAAAGCCGCACGAAAAACTATTCTCTCGCTCTTTCTAACTGTCTTTCTCTCTTAAAAAAAGTCCTCTCTTTCACTGCATCCAAGATATTTGTGATTACATCGGGCACCAGATAATCCAGTAATCCAGGGTACTTTTTCTGGTTGAAGGCTTTGTGTGTGTGTGGGTGTGGGTGTGTGTGCGTGAGGTTTTTTGGTTTTTGTTTTTTTGAGAGAGAGAGGGGAATTTTATTTAGTTTTTCATGTGGCTTTGGTTGTTTGGTCACTTATGTGGTGCTGGGGTTTGAACTCGTGTCCTCACACATGCCAGGCAAGCGCTGTAACTGCTGAGCCACCACTCCAGCCCATAAGGCATGCTTCTTAACAGCTAATTCTGTCTGCAATCATAATTATCCTTTGCCAAGTGACCCAACAGGTTGGTAAGTTCTGGGATTAGGGCTTGGATCTCTTTGAAAGCCCTTGGGTTTCCTATTGCACCTTCCATACCTACAGTGTTTTCTCTTTTGTAATCAGCTGTTGTCTGAAATATCCTTTTCAGAGAGTGCTTTGCATTTTAAAAGATGGTTTTGGTATACTGTTTCCCTATGGAATTATGATCTTCTGTTGTTATTGTTCTCGAATTTTCTCTCCGTTTCATGTTAAAAGGTTTTTCTCAGATAATTTCTTAGGTTTTGTCTCAGTCAATTTTGTTAAATGAATTTCCTCAGACAGTTGATAATCTCTCGTTTTCTACTTATTTTCAGTAATGAGAGACTACAAAGATATCAGAAAACACTGCTGTCTCTTATAATTTTTCTTCCTTTCCACTCATGTAACAAGGTCTTCCTCATCCTTTACTTCTTACTTTAAATGACGCCTTTCAAAATATCGTGTCTTTAATCCTCTGGGCTGGTTGGATTGTACTGTAATTCAAAAGAGCCTTCAGGAAATGGCACCCTGTTGGTCAGGCTAGGCTGGATCTCTTAAGAATATAAGAAGGGGGCTGGGGTGTCACTCAGTGGTAGGGACAGCACACACACAGATGAAGAAAAGGAACAAAATAAGACTTTGGCTACAGAATAATTTAAACAGGAAAAGTAAAAAGAAATCCAGGATAGAAGGGGACTGGTGGAGCTAGGGAGGCTCCCACTGGGAAGGATGAAAGTTTTGCTCCTTCTGCCTCTTCCATCAGAGCTTGCTTGCTTTCTTAAACCCTCAGTGGGCAGGTACAACCTACTTGTGTTGATGGAGCATTACTAACCCAACACACAGTGAGTGATTTCCCCCTCCTCTTTGGCTCTGATTCCCTCCGTTCGGTTTATTTCCTTTATGTTCTGATTTGAAGGTTCCTCTGTAAGACACCTGGATTCCTTCTCCAGCATGCTGACCGGGACTCACTGCTAAAGCCCACCATTTGCACTCTGCCAATGTGACCTCACATTCGGCTCCAGGAAGAAGCTTGCACTTCTTATTCCAGAAGACTGCGGGTGTCTGAGAGCTCCTCTTACAGTCTTGATATTCACCCATCCCTTGAAGTCATGCATCTAAGGGAAGCCATGTTCAGGAAATCAAATGCATTACAGTGATACTATTAGGAGTAAAGCTAAGCACCAAGCTGGGAAGACTTGATTTGAATAGTTGGAAAAAATATGACTTGTACATCCATAAAGACACTTAAGACATCTTGATTTTCAAATTTGTCATTCTCAAACACATGATGTCCCATTTGCTAGAACAGAAAGTGTTCTACAGCTGAATTGTCTGATACCTGAGGAGTTTGTGGGTATTTGTTATTCAATTCTATCACAATTTTGAATTTTATTTAAGAAGCGTTTGGGTATGAATGGAATTAATATTCTGACTCATAGTCTTCACTCAAAACTGATTGGTTGGGGGTTGGAGCAGTGGCTCTGCAGGTGCAGCGGTTTCCTGGCATGCACAAGTATACAAGTTCAAACCCCATGCACAGCAAAGTCTCGGAAGAACAAAAGCCACATGAAAAACTGAAATAAAATTCTTTCTCTCTCACTGTCCATCTTTCTATTAAAAAAACTGATTAGTTGGGCCTGGAGTGTTGGCTCAGTGGTTACCCCACTTGCCTGGCATACACAAGGACCCAAGTTCAAACCCCAGCACCACATATACAACAAAGTATTGAAGCAATGAAAATTACAGGAAAAACTAAATAAATTGATTCTCTCTCTACTGTCAATCTCTTTCCTTAAAAAAATTGATTGGTTACTAATATGCATAATGAATATATTTCTTATAGAACAGTTGCAGAGAAATACAGGAACTTAGGAATTTGTACTACTATAGTTTTATGAAACAGGTAAAATTAACATATATTATTTAAGTGAATTCAGTACCTAGCATATCTTTCATAAATAGTAAAATTTCTTCAGTTTTTACCCTGCATTGCTATTGAACTCTGTAAAGAATATTAACAAGAATTAATTTGATTAATGACCCTGATTATAATAACTTCAATGAAAATCAATTGCTTTATATCTTAATTGATCATCAAATTTCTTGGTTTTATGAAGTATCACATTCATTCCTATATTTTAAAAATAGGTTGAAATATTAAAGTGAGATAAATAAATTTTAAAAATTTTTTGCAGTCATGTCATTCTTTTCTAGAAACCATGTGTGTTTTCCAGAATGATGACAAATATATAATGAGAAATGAATAAACAGTAATATTTTAGGAGAAACAAAGGTGAAAAAGGAAAATTTATAATGGTAATGGTTAATTTCAAAACATAATATGCTATAAATATTTTAAAAATAGAATTTCCCATCAGTTCATTTTCTGTATTACTCCTTTAGTGCATTTGGTCTTTTTCCAGTTCTTCATCGTGTCTCTAGTGGTTTGGATTTGGCACTGATGACCACCCCTGTCTCAGTCAGGGTAAACCAGGTTAAGCTGCAGTAACAGGCAACTGGTATATCTCAGTGGCTTCAGAACACAGGTCTCTCTCCTGCTTTTATCTAGGTGTGTTTGCTGATGCTCTGCTCTGCTCTGTCTGTGGCAAAGAAGCGTGTCGCATTGGAACTTGTGCTGCTCCTCTGATTTGCGCATGGTATGCATGTCAACTTTCTGTGCATGGCACTGGTCAGCCAGTTGTGACTGAGTACTGTGGGCTGGGAGTGTGCAGCTCTCCCAGGGGAGGACCACCAAGGAAGCACTAGACAAGAGTGTGTGTGGGTATGTCGGGGGAATACCTACCAGACCCTGTTCCTTCATGAAGGAGTCTGGGCACTCTGAGCTTAAGTCAGTTGTTCGCAGTCCTAAAGCTGTTGGGCCTAAAACTGTTGAGGGGTTGGGCCAGGATTCACATTCGAACATCTGATTGGCCAAGCATGTTATTGCGGTGGCCCTGTGTGCCTCTGTCTTTGAATGTGGTTAAACAACATGTAATTCTCCTGGAACTGAGAAACATAACAAAATAAATTTCCTAAAACCATATTTGGAGAATTTTTATTTGAGTTTCCTCCCATTAATGAAATTTAGAGGGTCCCATTTTATTTCTTGTCCCCTTCCTTTGGCCGGATCACGGTCATAAACTCTGTCTCTATACTCAGCTCCCATCCACTTCTTCATGCCTAACGGATTCTGCACAGTGATTTGAAGGTGAGGTGGTGAGGAAGAGAATTCCCATGTTTAACGAAACCTGGAGACACCATGAGGTCATGGGAAACAACTTAAAATGCATCTGAACTTCAAAAGTAGACGACAATTCGGTTTCAATCATTGTGGTTTTCATTCCTAAGATATTTGTATTGTTATGCTTTCTAATTAAAAAGTTAAAGTGAATTCAAGTACTACTCATTTTTCTTTTAATTTCCATGGACTATTATAATAACATTTGACTATAAAATCTTATACAGTGCTTGGAGACCAAAAATTTTATGGATATTTAATATTCATAGTGCATTTATGACATTTATATGGTTCTTTCCAAACATCTATAACATGGAGATATTATATGGATCATCCATTTTTTGTAGAACAAATATGTGAATTCGATAATTCGTCCTTCTCCATTATTGTGTCTATGTTCAAATGGTTTAAATTTATTTTCTTAAACATATTTTTAAATAATGTGGAAAAATACTTAATAATCTTAGTCTTGCTTGTTATTTTGTTTGTTGAATGTTGTCTGTGCATGGCAGTTCCTGTGCAAGATCATAAAACTCACCCCTGGCAATGCCTGGGATTGACTCTTTAACCATTTTATTCCTGATTTTTTATTCACTGCATGGGACAAAAGGGTTTGGGGAGGAGGACAGCACTAAGAAAACATTTGAGGATGTAAAATAGGAATCAAATGAAAGCTAAGGAAGAACATGGTTCAAAACATGGCTGTTGAATTGTGTTGCTCTAAGTATTGCTGTGCTTGTATTGCCATAGGTTGCTGATTTTAGGTCTTTCGGATAAACACCAAGGAGTGGAATAGCTGGGTTCTATGGTGATTCCGCCAAGCTTTTTTTTTTTTTTTTTAAGAGATAAGGAGAGAGAGAGAGAGAGAGAGAGAGA
>PVKS010025053.1:0-30309 GCA_004027875.1 Aplodontia rufa | reverse complement strand
GGCACACTAACACACTGTTGGTGGAGCTGCAGACTGGTACAGCCCCTCTGGAAAGCAGTGTGGAGAATCCTCAAAAAACTAGGGATGAGTCCAACATGTGATCCTGCTATTCCACTTCTGCGTATTTTTCCAGGGGATTTAGAATCAGCACATTATAGAATCACAGCAATATCTATGCTCATAGCAGCTTAATTTGCAATTGCTAGATTATGAAAACAATCCAGATGTCCCTCACTGGAAGAATGGATCCAAAAACTGTGGTACACATATATGCCATGGAATTTTACACAGCAATTAGAAACAATGATATTGCAGCCTTTGAAGGTAAATGGATGGCTATGGAAGAAATTATGCTAAGTAAAATCAGCTTAACCCAGAGAACCAAGGGTTGAATGTCTCCACTCATCTGTGTAGGCTGGAACTAGACCCTGGCCATTCAGAAAGGTGGTCAATTATCATGTGTTAAATCCAGATAAGGTGTAATGTTATACAACCTAATACTTTTTTAGATATATTGTGGGAAGGGGAAGGGAGGGATAAGAATGAGTAATTGGGGGGGCCACTCTCAGAGGTTAAATCTAATCTCCAGAATCTATATACATTTTATATTATTTTGTTAAAAACTTGTATGGTTGTTCAAAAAATAAATTTCTCAGTAAAAAAGTGTCAAGTCTGCAAAAAAAAGAAAAAAGATTTCTTAATTTTCTGTCCATTTTCCCATGCATTTCTTTCTCAGCTGGTTCAGACTATCAGACTATTCCTCCCATTTTCTTTAATTTATGATCTATATTGTGTTTCTTTCTCTTCAACTTACCTTTTATTAATAAATCTTTATTTTGATACTTGCTTAGTTTAGGCAACCATGTCCAATGATTGGAATTGGTTTAACAGTCTGTTAACTGGTGCCCCTGCCTCCTGTATTTTGTCTCCAAATCCCATTCCACTAACATTTAACCTGCACTGTGACCAGAGTGATATTTCAAAATGTAAACTGGGTTTTTTCATTCCCCTTCATAAATCTTTAATAGACTTACATTGCACTGCATGTAGAGTCCCATCCCATAGGATAATATAAAAATTCTTTGAATTGTCTTTTACTCTTTTTCCATCTAGCATAATTTCTTCTATGCAGTATATTCAACTAAATCATGAGCACTTGCTAGAATGTTTTATGCCTCCCTCCCACACACACCAGTGTCTATTCATCTCTTTAACTCCTTTCTCCAAGTTAACTCCTACTGCTTTTTATAGTCTTACCTTAAACATTTCTCCATTTCCAGAACAGGGTTTAGTATTTGTCTGATGTATTACTAAGGCACCGTCTATTTTGCTAGAACATGTACTACACCGCAGTAGCCTGATTCTTTTCTCCAGTTTTCCAAAAGATAATAGAGGTTTGGAAGGCATATGCAGTATGTGATACATATTTGGAGATCAGTAAGTGTTGAATAAGCAATGAATTTGGGTTATACAAAAATTTGTAGTTTGGAGGTACTTTGAAGACTTTAATAAGAAAAATCTGCTAGTACAGAATCTTATTCTAAATAAGTTTATTAAAAAGGTTTTGATTTATTTTTACATAAAAAAGGAAAGAAAGCATGGCTTACCACTTATATTTTCAAGATATAAGATATTTCTTTCAGAAATATCAAATGCCTTACTATTCATATGAGAACAACTCAATTTAGTACTATCTGAATTGCTGTTGAGCAGAGCCAAACTTTAAATGCAATAAAGCTATAAAAATGTTGACATATCAATTCCTTCCTAACTCATACACAGAGTAAGGAAAATGGACTGCCTGGAAAAATAATTGCCTAAGAGACTTCAAGTAGATCCAATTTTAATGAGTTAATGTCTAAAAGGCACACTACACAAAATCTCACTTATGTAACTGTTTCATACTATTGGGATTCATTTAGAAGATCTCTAGCTAGCAGTGGCAAAACAATGTCCATTACATTTTTGACCACATTAAGAACAGAAGTGATTTCATTTTATGATTTCACTTTTGGTCCAAGTTTCTAAAGTTTATTTTTGACATCATGATGTGTGATAAATTTCAGAATAAACTTACACATATTTCATTTTATATATGCATACATATATAGACACATATGCATATACATAAAACTGTATGTATGACAAGTGCATATATCACAAAAATTAAATTAAAAAATAGAATTGAAATTTCTTTATGAATTTCTTAATAACTTAACAGTAAAATAAGCTTCTCTTCCCCACACCACCACCACATGCAAACTAATGACGTGGTAACATATTGCTAAGAACAAATATTAACCTTTGTATGACTTTTCTTTCACGTAACATAACCAAAAAGATACAAAATTTAACATTTATGAATTAATCAATTAGGATAAAATTTCATAGCAGGAATTGAAAAACAACCAATAGTGACTTAAACAGGAGTAATTTGCCACCCTACCCCCAACCAAGAAGAAATCCAAAAGAAGGTGAATCCCTTAATCAATTTCCCATGTCAACAAAGTCAGAATCAATAATTTCATTTGCCTTTCTTTTATGTTAGCATTATCATGTCAAGCTCTAGATGACACATACATCTTAGAAATCAGAACAAAATGGAAAGAAAGAAGACAAGGAGTTCTGACCTTTACTTGAAACAGTGACATCTTTCAAAGGATCCCCAGATGTCCTGATGCATTCATTGATAAAAGGCACAATTCACAATTGGCTGCAAGGTGGATATAAAGAAAGTGCAATTTTTATTAATATCCAGTTTTTTATTATCCTAATAAATATATTACCCAGTAGTTTCAGTTTGGTATTTCCTTAATGACTAATGACTTTGTGCATTTTTACATGTGCTTATTTATAACCTATATGTGATCTTTGGTGAAGTATCTACTTTGATATTTTGCCCAGTTTTAATTGGGACATTTTTTATTAGTTCAACATAGTTTTATATATTGAAAGGATTCATTGATACATATTCATTCATGCATATGTATTTACAAAGTAGCTTAAACATGATTCTTGCCCAAAAATCAATGAGTGGGATGCCATTAAACTGAAAAGCTTCAGTACAGCTAAGGAATTAGTCCAGAGTATCTAGAAAGAACCTATAGAATGGGAGAAAATCATGGCCTGCTACTCTTCCAACAGGGAGCTAATATCCAGAATATACAAAGAATTCAAAAACTTAACACCCAAACACAAACTCCAATCAATAAACAGAAGAATTGATTTTTTAAGAGAGAAAGGGACAGTGAATGAGAGAGACAAAGCATATATATATATATATATATATATATATATGTATATATATACATATATATAGCATGTATACATATATATATAGTGAGAGAGAGACAAAGAGGAGAGAGAGAGACAAGAGGAAAGAGATAGAGTACCAATTTTATTTAGTTTTTTATGTGGCCTTCATTGCTCCAACACTTCCTTGTGTATGTGGTGTTGGGGTTTGAACCCATGTCCTTCCATATGCCAGCTAAGCACCATAACCTCTGAGGCACCTCTCCAGCCCCACTTCCTTTATTTTTTTAAAAGAATGTCTTTTAGTTTTTAGCACCATAGCCATCAGTTATTCCTTTCTATATTCTGTTCCATATATTGCTTGACAGAACATATTAAGATTTTTTGGTAAATTAAATGTGACATAGGGATTATTGAATATGTGAGGTGTACAAAGAGGCAGAACATATTGAACACTTGTTGAGGTAGTTATCTGGAGAAAAAAAGATGAGCAGCACATGAATAGCCTGTCTCATCACTGATCCTGTACTCTTGGAAATCTCATAGCAATATCAGACTATAGAAGCTAACAATCTTTTAAGCTACATGACTAAGGAAATCCTTGACTCTGACTTAGTACTTGTGAGCTGACATTCCATATTTTGACTCACTGTAAACTTAGTTTTGTGGTTAGGGGTAGCACTTGGACTTCCTTTAGAATAACAGAGGCACTGAAATAGAAGGACTTTGGTACAGCAATTGTATATGGTAACTCAGTGGAACATTTATCATATATTAATCTTTGCTGTAAATATTGATCCTTTCATGATAAATCAAGGATCTGAATCCAAACTTTGCTATTAACCAGGATGACTGTATAAAATGTTGAACAAGAACGTGTTTCAGGAGAGAATTACAGTAGGCTAATTTTCTCCCAAAAGATCAATTTTCAGAGGAAAAGTTAATTTGGGGAAAAAATGATAAAATTCAATCTAATTTAAAAATGTCAATTTCTTTTTTTTTTTTTTAAAGAAATTTTTTTTTTTTCTAAAGAGAGAAGGACAGTAAGAGAGACAGAGAAAGAGAGAAACAACTTTTATTTAGTTTTTCACATGGCCTTAGTTGCTCCAACACTTAGTTCTGTACGTGGTGCTGGGGTTTGAACCCGGGTCCTCGTGCTTGCCAGGCAAGCGCCGAAACCGCTGAGCCACCGCTCCAGCCCAAAATGTCAATTTCTTAAAACAATATTTTAACTAGTATTAATTATATATAGGGATTACAAATTCCGTAAGAGTCTTTATGCTGAAAGTGCTCAATATTTCATACTCTGAAAAATATTAAAATGTATTGCAAAAAAATATAATATTTGTATCGTTGAAAGCTGGAAGCTTATAAAATGGAGAAATGAAATATCTCTTATGCTATCCTGACAAAATTTAAGAGATAAATGAAACTAATATTTACTTGTATAACATTAGCTTAAAATTAGTCATTTCCCTCTACTGAGAAATGAATGTAATTTGAATTATACTATGAATTATCACTATTATCAGGATTACTTATGAAATGATCCATAGTATAGTGATCTGCAATTGCTGAAACATTTAACTTTTAAAATATTATTAAAGTAGTTGCTGTCCTTTAATTCAACTAGATCCTAATAATGTTCATGTCACTCTTAATTCTAAGCTCCAATTACACCTTGAATTTTTTTACAGACATATTTAAAATTAAATCTATTTTATATATGCACTTCAGGAAGCATTATATTTTGGTGACATTCCCTGAAGGAGCATAATTTTTAGTACCTTACCATAAATCAAAATGCCACTAAGGAATTGCTGGTCATTATCTTATGTATTTAATAACTCCAGCAGGAAAAAGGAGATGTGACTATAATTTTAGTTCAAAGAAAAGTAGCTTTATTTTTTTCATGATACCTTTCTTTTGAAATGTTGAGTATCTTATGGTAGCGTCTTAGTAACACTTAATTCCTTAGAAATTTCCTTCTAATAACAGCTAGACATAGTACACATGAAGTATCATGGAAATGAGAATATTTTTTTCTGTATATAAAATATAAAAACAAGTCATCAAACAGCAATCTCCTTCCTTACTAATCTCCAGTCCAGGTGAGCAGAGATTTCACAGGCTGCACTGATGTCACCTCAGAATGAGTGGGCCAGGCCGTCAAGCCATTAGGCTTGGTGCCCACTGTCATGAAGAAAGTAGAAATGAATCCACTGTGCTCCTGTCTCTGCTGTTATGAAGGAGGAATTGATCCTTTCCCTATCTAAAGTCATGCCCTCCATCTGTTCTTTGAATCCTATTTTGGCCTGCTTTCTAGAAAACGTATCAATCTTATTTCCATGCTAGCTATCACAGTTTATACACTGCAGCTGTCACATTTGTGCTCATGGATCTTCAATTTTATGAGAAAATGTAAAGTAAAGCCACAATATGAAACACAAGATCATCGGTTTTGCTCCTGCATCATCCTACTTCTCTTTGAGCTTCATAAGCACATTTTTTGAAAGATTTACCTCCAAGTTTATCGTTCATATTTTCTCTTCCCAGAAAATGGAGTGTTCTTTCAGTAACCCAGTGTTTCATGCTTTCTCCCACAATAGGATTTTTTTCCTCACTAGTTTGTTCCTCTGTAATACCCACACCAATTCATTAGTGACACTTCCCCTAGTTGATTGTCTCTCATTTCTTCAGGAACTGTTTTAATTTGCAATAGCTTCTCATCAACGTGTATTCCTTCTTGTTGCATCATTTTTCTCAGTCTGCAATCAATGATCCATCAGTTATTTAATTTTACTACTATCTTCTTCCCTTTTTAAAAAAGAAAAGGGCAGTGAGGGAGAGAGAGACAGAGCGAATCAATTTTTATTTAGTTTTTTTTTTTTTCATGTGGCTTTCCTTGCTCCAGCACTAAGTTGCGTACATGGTGCTGGGGTTTGAACCCACGTCCTGGCACACGCTGGGCAAGTGCTGTAACCACCGAGCCACTGCTCCACCCAAACTATTATCTTCTTAATTAATAGTAGTAAGGCACATTAAAAACGGGAACTATACTTTTTCTCTCCATTTTTCTAGTCCTCCGAACTCCCTAATTTTAGATACTATTGACATATAGTAGGTACCAATAAATACTAATGAATGAAGAGTTTCAAGTCAGGTTTATTGGGTGAGAAGATATTAATTTGATCTGTTTATGTACATGTGACTTTCATCCAGGGATGTATCAACAAAACAGGAAGATTTACACTTGTAAGTTTGAAAGCAGTCTTGAAAATGCAAGTGATATTATTAATCTCAAACCAAACATGTTCACTGCACTTTGGGGAATGATAAAACACACAAAAAAAGAAAAACCTCTTAAAATTTCAGTGGAAAAGCATGCATTTTTAATGCATAGGTTTTGTTCATGGCTGAAAGTAGAAATACACTATGTATTAGATTTCTGGAAACTTTAATTTGCACACTACTATAATATGCAAAGTTTTATGTAAAATAACCTGCAGGAGGTAATGGAATATCAATCTTAAAGAGATGCACTGTGAGTCACTAAAATTATATACAATTTTTCAATCAAGTACTATTTTTATTTAATCTATGGCACTATCATAATTGTAATTAAGATTTTTACATTTTTCTTAATTAATATTACAGAAAATTCTGTGACCAAATGAAATATTCTAAAAATAATTCAAAAAGATGTATTCCTACCGAAAGACTTTTACATTAAAAATTATTTTGAAAGACAAATATGCATGGTTTTAAAGAGAGAGAGGGACAGTGAGAGAGAAAGAGACAATTTTAGTTAGTTTTTCATGTGGCTCTGACACTTCATTGTACACCTGGTGCTGGGTTTCAAGCCAGTGTCCCAGTGCGTGCCCAGTAAGCACCATAACTGCTGAGCCACCATCTCAGCCCCAGGAAAATATGCTTTTATTCTGCAAAATCTGATACAAAATTTAAGGGAAATTTATAAAATGATTTGCTTTCGTTTACTGTAATCAATATAAGTGATAAATACATAGTTATTCATGAAGCCATTTATGATATATTTTTAAGTTGAAAGACCCTTCATAATTTAAAACAGTAATAAATAATCCAACTGATAGAATTTAGATTAGCATAAGTTTGGGATTGGACACTAAATTAATAAATAGAAGGTACCAAGTACTTTGATGGGGAACGTGAAACAGGCTCTGAAATGTCACTGAATTAATAGGCTTTATATTTGCATTTTGTATTTGAGCAATTTCTCCCAATTTCATTTTCCATCCTGCTTCATTTTGTTGATAATCATAGTATCTTACAGTAAAACATACTTTCTTAGAGACTAATCCAATCCCTGACTAAGTCAGTGTGCCAGAGACTGATAAGGGAATGAAGCTTCGTAATCATTGCTACCATTGCAGGGATAGATAATACGCAGGAAGCAAATGAGACTGATCACATTGAACCTTAAATGAGCTATATGGAGCTATTGTTTTCCAACAGACTCTTCAGAGTGCATCTTGTTATGATATTCATGATGAAATATTCCAGCTTATTAGATAGCCAACTGTTACAGCAGTAATGTGGCCTCATTTAACAATATTAAACCCAACTGGCTATCAGTGTTCAGTGCTCCTCTATGCCACAGCAATAACCTTTATTTCACTTTTTAATATTTTCTCAATAGAAATAAGCTAAGGAGTTGATTTGGAGTTTTTCTGATAATATGCAAAGTTGAATTGTCTCACTATTATCCATTGAGATACAAAGAAGTAACTTGTTTAGACAGAGAGTGAATCAAATCCCATATTTGATTCAAAACTGAAATATAATCCATGATAAAACCATCTACTTATTTCTAATTCAGAAATATGTAATCAAATTAATTCTGACATTAACCATGAGTTTTAGAAATATTCTTTTCTTGAGATAATAAAAGTATGATTCTACCCAGATTACTTTAATGTAAGTTTAAGGCACACTAATAATTTTTATATAAATTTTTACATTTTTTCCCAATTAATAGTGCACAAACTTCTGGGAAAGTATGAAACATTCTAAAAGTGACCCAAGGGGTTATATTTCTCAGTACAAATATTTACATTATAATTAAAGTCTCTTTTATAAAATGAATGTACTTTTATTCTGCAAAATCCGATACTGAGCAAATTAATTTTTGACCTAAGATTAAAAAGGTTTTTATGACATAAATGGTGATAATAAAAGGTGAAAATATAAAGCAAACTGGCTTTTTGTAAACATAAAGCTCATAAATACTATATCTTTTAAATATATTTATAATCCAATATATTTTATCTAATATGATTTTATTCATAATGAAAGTATTCACATTACTGTTAGCAGTATTAGATTGTTACAATTGTCGTTAAGCAAATTTTAATACTTAGCAGTTTCTGATAAAAGTGTGTAGATGTAATTACACGTTCTCATTATTGTAGACATAACAATATTCAGAAACTATTAAAGCATATTCTAACCAAAAGTTAGAATAGGCTAATCTGTGAGAAACAAACAGATAACTCAGGAAACATATTGAGCAATAAAATGCAGCTTGTCTTAAGTTTACAGATTTTGTCTTAGTGGTGAAGTAGATACTTTCTTAGATGACATTATGATGCAGCTGATGGTAGTAGTGGTAGTGAAATAAATATTCTGTTCTGTATGCTTTCTAGTGTAAACCTTAATCTGCCTTATGAAAATTATTAATCTTCACATTATACAGTTCTAAAATCTAGGCTAGAAAAAATTAGATTGCTTTCCCAAGTGCACAGCATTGTTTAGTTCTAAATCACATCATTAATTTTAATAGTAGTGTTTTCCTAATTATCTTACGCTGCCAAAACAACTTTAACAGTGAATATGATTTCTCACAAATTCTTATACCTATACTTTGCTCAAATGTCTTATTAATCAAAATTGTCTACAAATTAATTCTCTTGAAAAGTCAAGGCAAAGATGGTGACATCAAAACAGACATATGACCTATTCAAAACTGAGTCAAGTAAATACAAAACCTTATTAGCCCAATTTATTTCCAGATATGAAACATTTCTGAGGAGATCCCAATTAAGCCCAGAGAATGTAGATGAGCAAATAAATACTTATATTTTATAAGCTGTTGAGCAAAGTTAATATTGGCATTGAAATATTTTCACAGGTGATGAACAGAATCCCTGTGAAGTCTTTCATTCTATATTATTACAAATGAGAAACAGTATCATTCCCAACTGCATAATGTGGTCTTCACAGTTTCTACGAACACTTGATCAAATCAGTGCCTGATAAAATCTGTTATAATCACTTGCTCCTCTTTGTTACAGACAAGACTAGCAACAGTGAAACAAAATGTATTCAAAAATAAAATCTGAATAAAATTAATAATGACATTTTAATGTTAAAAGGATTTTTATTTTAAATAAATTATGAGACTATATTTATAGAACAATTAGAAAAATAGAAAAAATTGGAGAATATAACACTAAAAGATCGCTAAAATTTGTAGAATCACTAATCCACTTTACTACTATAAATCAGAGATGCAAACAAGAACTGTATTTTTCAAACTTTCCCAGATTGTGCTGATGTAACTGGTCTTAGCATTTGGAAACCACTACTAGTTTTAACTTCCATTTTACATGCAAGAGAAACAATTTTTCTTATGTGTAAAGTGTAACAAGTTTTTATTTTATTTGAAGTATTTTTTAAACTATGTAAAATTTACCTCTAACAATGTTCAGAATCATTTCAGTCTGGTTTCTTTAACAAGATATATTGTACTACTTATTATAATATCTACTCTAGTCTTCCTAAATAAACTTGTGAAATGAAAAATAGGGAAACCCATGAAGCAACTCGGTCAAGAGAATAACCTAATTTAAGCAGCAGCAAGTCATTTTGAATTTGTGTAAAATTTGATTGTATTCAGTTTAGAAATACATAACATGTGTGATTGAACTGTGTAAATAAAACAAAATTATAAACAACATTCAAAACCAATAATAGAAAATCCCACCATGTTCGTGTACCTAGAAGTTTAAAGTTTAAAATTTCATTACCACATGGATAATCCAACAATAAGTGAGTAAAGTATAAGAAATCATGAGTTAATGTAATACTCTGTGGTCTAAAAAATGTTAGAGGTTTGTATTCTTCTTCCTTTTAACCCAAAGCATTCTTGGAATGGTAATTAAAAGCTTTTTTAATGAGGTTTTTTTTCAAATGCACATATTCTATGTTACTCTAATTTTGGAAATGAACAGTTTTAAAGGACAAGGAAAAATCTTATCCAAATGGCAAATGATCATCAATACAATCAATAAATAAGCAACTTTTTCCGGATTTTATTTATTTAAATGCTACCGTTTAGACTTTGATCCCTAATTTTTAAAAAGAACCATTAAAAATACAATTTTCCTCCATGTTGCCTATTTTATCAGACATTGATACTGTAAACTAAATAATCATTTAAAAAACAGTAGATCTATGGAATTTGTGAGTAGGACATTCTATTGTTTAATATTCAAATCAAATAAATAGAGAGAGATTAAACATACATTATGCATTCTTTATGGTGATAACTATGATTAACCTGAAAATTCCTTTGAAATTGATAAGTCTAGTACATTGACTCTTAACATACATTACACTGAACTCAAAATTAAGCATTACCTTTTTTTGTATAAGTTACTGCTTCTCACTGCTCTCACTAATTTTAATGTTGAAAATTATTTAAACACCATACCTGCACAAAACTCTTTTCTAAGTTAGGACAGTGCCTTTAATCTCTAGAATATTGGAAATGCCTTAATATGATTAATTAATAAATTATTACTTTTGAAACAGGTGAAATTCACCTTTACATTTTTTCCCTTGAGTACATTTGCCAGTTCAGATTGCTATGAGCTTCACAGAATGCATGGTTGCCAGAATAAAGTAACTGTGAAACAAACATTTGAAAGAAAAAGCTTTCTATTGACCAAGATATGTAAAATTAAAGCCTTCACAGAATAATGTATTTAAAGTTTACTACATGGAAAAGTGTCAAAAAGAAGAGTAAAGGATATCAAAACAAAATAAAACTTATGGTCCTTTAGTTTACACATTTATGTTTATAAAAGGCAAAAGTAAGTTTTATGGTATGTGTTCAAGTTTTCATCATACTATATTCACATAAAATGTTAAGAACAGTGTGGGTCTGGGGGTGGAGACCAGAAGTAGAGCAAGTAATGCCCTGGCTTTGATTCCTAGGAACACAGAGACACAATCACACACACACATACATGAAGGAGGGGGAAAGTGGGAGGGAGATGGAGAGAAAGAGAGGAGAGAGAGAGAAATTTTGTTTGTATTTTTACAGTGTGCCTTATGTGTCCCATATAAGGACTATAAAAGGATTTAAAGCAAATACTATACTTGTTTGAACTTCACAAATATTTGCACAAGATAAAAATAGAAATCTTTAGTCATTTTCCAATTTAAAAATAAAATAAGGTATTTCTTTACCCCAATATGTGATTCTTCAGTATTTAATTGGTTACATATACTAATATTCAGGCTTACATTCGTTAAGTAAAAAAGATATGCATTTGCAGTATTGCTCCTAATAACTCAAAATTGAGAGCTGGGTAGTAATATGTGACTGAAAAACATTTGAAAGTACATATGACTCTCCTTATCTCCACTTAAAGAGTTCATAACATCTCACTAATATATTTATTTGTTCTTGCTCATTGAGTCTTTTTGATTCAATGTCCTTTCAGTTTTGAATCTGAAGGACTTATTTTTCTAAAAAGTTGGAAAGTGAAAAAAAGCACAGCAAAATGCCATTCTCTACAAGAGTTAAGCCAACACTTTTCTTTCAGAAGCAAACGTTACTCTGTATTTCACCATCCAGCTGCCAAACTAAACTATGACCTGGCCAATTCATTCTTTTCAGCTGTCTTCATGATGGATTCATAAGCTCTGAGGTCTGCAATATATATATATATATATAAAGTTGGATGATCCAGGTAAGTCACATAAAAGATGTCTGTTTACTGACCTAGTTAAATGACATGCTTAGCTTTGTAGAAACAAGTGATAAGCCCTCTTCCACACACTGAAACACACACCTTAACAAATCTGTCAGTCACTAGAGCTGCAGGATTCTATATCACCCTTTATTCTTAACTAGAAAAAAAGTAACAGTGCAAATAAGGAAATCTCTTGTCTTAGACATTGAACATCTTGTCAATTCAGTATTGTCAAGAATTAAGATGGTAAATCACCTTATTTTAAAAGTACAAAAACAGAAGTTAAAAACAGAAGGCATAAAAGTTGTAGTTGGTTTGTGTATAAATATACATTCACAACCTAGGTAGTAATTTTGCTTGCATTCAAAGTATATGTTCTGCTCGGTATTTTTAAAGGAGAATTTTACTTTCAGCAACTTATTTCAACTTACTTTATTCTCTTTTAGAAAACTAATAGTGATGTTCTCATTCTAATGTTGAACTTTTTAAAAGACCTGACCTTATTAGTTTTGGTAAGTGCTCTGTGGCTTAAACCTGTATATTGAGCACAGGACATAATTGTACTTAAAGTGCTCCTTTGCATTCCTTCAAAATGATTTTTGACTGACTAATGCAAAAATAGTTTGTTGAAAATATACCTATCAGTTTTCTTTAACTTAACACAAAAATAAATCATATAAATTTGCTAAGAGCTCAGACACTGGATAGAATGTTAAAATGTGTGGAAAGAAAGTTTGTCATTTCTATGTAGACATGAATTTACATATTTTGATAATTCAAATTAGACCATATTGTTTTGATCTAAAATCTATAGTGACATTGTCTAAATTAGATATTTCACATGTGTTCCACCAAATATAGCACATTGAATAATAGAACTATGAATTTAAAACCAAATTAAATAGTGTTAATACTCTTAAAAGTATATTATTAACAATTATAAAACATTAAAGCTGAACAAAAAGGGTATATGTTTGTTTGTATCACCAATATTGTTTAATAGAATACCATTTGCCGTAACACAAAGACCCATGTGTCCAAGTCTCAGTCTCTTGAGTGGTGCTATTGGGATGTGATGGAAACTTTGAGAGGTGAAGACTAGGTGTAAATCTTTAGGTCACTAGGGGGTATATTCCCTTGAAGAGGATTATGGGACCACAGCCCTTTGATCTCTCTCTCTCTGCTTCTTGGCTTGTGAGGTAAGCAATTTGTTCCACAGCACTTTCCTGATATAATTTACCACCCTTGTCAGAGAACCAAGAAAGAGCTATCATATCTTGATCTGGAACCTCTAGAAACATGAGTCAAAATAAACCTTTCTTTGTAAGCTCATTGTCTCACATACTTCATTATATCAATACAAAAGTGGCTAATAAATGACCCAAACAATTGTCTTTTATAAATTATAGCAACATATTTTGTCCTGAGTAATCATATGGCTATTTGGAGATTTAACAAATCATACTTAGTAGAATTTTTTTTTTGTACTGTAGCTTTCCTGCTTCTGAAAAGTCCAAAGAGATTTTCAAAATTTTTGGCCAAAAATTGTCAGGTACTTGCATGAACAAAAAACAATTAAGCAGGAAACTTTATCTCTTCTTCAGCCCCACTCTTAAGACCATAATTATTGTATTTTATATATTAGTTTTATTTGAGAGGCTGAATTATAAATAAACTTGCCTACATCAAAAATTTTCTAGTTTGCTTGTTTTGTTCTGCTTGTTTATGTTTTCTCTTAGAAATAATTGCTTCCAGGAAATGTAACAGGATAGTTGGGGAATGGAAAACAAAGGAAGGACTATTTTTCAGTGTCTAGCTTTGGTTTTGATATCATCTGCATATGGTAACTCTTATACACAGTTACCTTTTTCTTTTCTTCTGTTTGTGTTTCAGATATAAACTATCTTCCCTCTATGAAGTAATGACCTACTGAAAATCATCGTTAATGCATTGCCAAAGTATAGTTTCAAAGTACATTCTCAGTACTTAAAAAGCTGACTGTCTTTGGCATACTTTTTGACATCTAACCTAATACTACGCATAGAATAATCTAATATCTTAGAATTCTGATTATGTCACTAAAACATGGAAGAAAGATAATTGGTATGGATTTCCACATTTACACTCCTTTTTGTTTTGCATTATTCTTTAACCTCTTTATTCTTTTCCTTCCTATCTAAGAAAAAATCACTGGTCCTCCTATTCTACAGTTAACCCATTTCAGGCAGGTTCTACGTGTAACTCTTCAAGATATTCGCTCAACAACTGTATTCATTCATTCTTTCTATTATCTTGCTCTTTTTATGCCACTATGATCAATGTTTAAAATATTTTGTAGTACTTTTGCGTACACTTCTCCGATGCCATTCCCATCCACAGAATTTTATGACATGATGGGTCATCAATTACTTTCTGCAACAAAATTTAGCACACATGTCTCAGTGGACATACCTAGGAGCTCTTTTGTAGCAATTGCCAATGTCATTCTAATTCCTCTTGAAATTCTCTCTAGTGCCTTTTCCAGGTTATGGTATGTGGTTCCTTTCAGTTTTCACTACTCTATAAACATGCCTGGTTTGTTTTCTCTTGGCTTTTCTTCCCTCTATTGAATTGGAGATCAAATAGGGTTTTTTGTTTGTTTGTTTGTTTTTGTTTTTGATACTCAGTACTAGGATCAAACCCAGGGGTACTGAAATACTGAGCCACATTCTCAGCCCTTTTTTAAAATTTTTATTTTGAGACAGAGTCTTATAAAGTTACCTAGGGCCTTGCTAAGTTATTGCCCAGCAAGAACAAATATTCTGAAACAATACTGTTTAAATATATTTTCCATGATTTTAACTATAATTTTAGCCAAAGTAATTTGAGCTCAATTATTTCAACTCCATTTCTTTATTTGTTAAAATTTCAACTTAAATATTATTTATGTTAATACCTATTTTAAAAACAGAAAAATGTAATTATTATATAAAACAGTGCTTGGCACTTAATAATTTCTGTACATCTTACTTCCAATTATCTATTTTCATAAAAAAAATCTCAAATCTATTTCTTATACATCCTAGGTTTTGAGCAACTGGTCTGCATCTTAGTATGGTATTTTCAGTTTTCTACTGGAAATTCCATAGTACTACTACTACTAAACCAAAATATAGTCTTTATAAATCTACCTTCTCCTGCCATTTCTCTTTCTATTTATGAGATCACAGTGGTACAAAAACCAAATGCATAAATATCATCCTTGAACTTCATATCTCAACTCCCATGTATTCAATGAGTCCATAGCACCCTTTGCTCTCTCACAATCACAACTCAGTTCAGGTCTTCGTTGTCTTAATGAAAATCAGAGAAACTTCTCAACTCTTCTTCAATTTTTTTTCAATGCTTGATATATTTCATTTTAGAGGTCTTTTATCTCCTGTGTTAGATTTATGCCCAGGTATTTTATTCCATTTTCTTGGTTAGGCAGAATCAATATAATTAAAATGGCCATTCTGCTGAAAGCCCTGTACAAATTCAATGCAATCCCCATCAAGATACCAATGACTTTCTTCATGGATATAGAAAAAGTAATTTTTAAATTCATTTGTAATAACAAGAAACCCAGAATAGCCAAAACATTACTAAGCAAGAAAGACAAAACAGGAGTTGTCACAACACCTGATCTGAAATTGTACTATCAGGCTGTAGTAAGAAAAACAGCATGGTATTAATATCCAAACAGCCATGAAAAGCCATGTAATAGATTAGAAGGCATTGATACAAACCTACAAGTCTTTAACCATGTGATACTTGACAAAGGGGGGAAAATGGCATGGAGGAAAGAGAGCCTGTTCAGCAAATGGTACTGGACAAACTGGACAGCTATATGCAGACAATTAAAAGTAGATCTTAATCTCTCACCCTGCACAAAAATCAATTAACACGGATCAAAAAATTAGTAATTAAACCAACAAGTATACAATTATTAGAATAAAAAAGTACTATCAAAATTCCACCACATTGGTGTAGGCACCTCCTTCCTTAACAAGTCTCTCATACTGTAATAGTTAAAGTCACTAATAATAAGAGTGGGATGCCATTAAACTGAAAAGCTTCAATACTACTAAAGAATTAGTCAAAAGTGTCAAGAAAGAATCTGCAGAATGGGAGAAAATCATAACCTACTACAACTCTGACATGGGACTAATTTCCAAAATATGCAAAGAGCTCAAAAAACTCAACACCAAAAACACAAACAATCCAATCAATACATAAGCTATGTAACTAAACAGAAACTTCTTAAAAGAGGAAATTCAAAAAGCTAATAAATACTTGAAAAAATGTTCTACATCAATCAGAGAAATGGAAATCAATACAGCACTGAGGGGGCTGGGGTAGTGGTTCAGTGGTTGTGGTGCTTGCCTTGCATGCATGAGGATGTGAGTTTCAAGGCCAGTACCATGTGCAAAATGAAGCATCTGAGCAATGAAAATCACATGAAAAACTAAATGAAATTGATTTCTCTCTCTCTTTCTCTCTTTAAAAATAAATAAACAAGTAAAAATAAAACTGCAGTGAAATTCCACCTCACTCCAGTCAGGATGGCAAAGAAGAATACCAACAATAACAGATGCTGAAGGGGTTGTTAAGAGAAAGGAATATTAATACACTGTTGGTAGGACTACAAACTAGTAGTCACTCTGAAAAGCACTGTGGAAACTCCTTAAAAACTAGTGATAGGGGGCTGGAGCAGTGGCTCAGCGGTTTCGGCGCTTGCCTGGCAAGCACAAGGACCCGGGTTCAAACCCCAGCACCACGTACACAACTGAGTGTTGGAGCAACTAAGGCCATGTGAAAAACTAAATAAAGTTGTTTCTCTCTTTCCCTGTCTCTCTCACTGTCCCTCTCTCTTTATAAGAAAAAAAAAAAAAAGCTAGTGATAGAACAACCTTATGACCCAGCTATCCCACTCCTGGCTAATTTTCCAGAAAAGCTACAATAGGAATACTACAGAGACATAGCTACACCATTGTTTATAGCAGCTCAATTTACAATAGATAAACTATGGAGTCAACCCAGATGCCCCTCACTGGATGAATGGATTAAAAAACTATGGCATTATATAAAATGGAGTTCTACTCTGCTGTTAGAAAGCATGATACCATGGCTAAATGGATGAAATTGGAAAATTATTCTGAGTGACATATCCCAAACACAGAGATTTAAGGGTCAAATGTTTTCTCTCATATGTGGAAGCTAGAGTAAAACCTATGATAGGATGAAAGTTAGCTAGGTGTAATTAATAAAACAACCAAAGTTGAGGGAACAAATAAGCTAGGGAAGGAACAGACAGCTATGAAGGTGAGGGGAGAAGGGAGAAAGGGAGGAAGGGGAGGGAGGTGATTGCTCCAACTGCTGAGCCATCACTCCTGCCTACCAACTTAAGAGATACCTTATAAAAAGCTAAGCATAAAACCTTTTTTGTGAGTGAATGTTATAGTGCTCAATAAGAGGAAATCCTATATGAGTTCCTGTTACTGAGACTACATTAAAGTTAGGTATTCAAGGGCAAACAGTAACTTCAATATAATGAAAAGTGAGAAATCACATGGAAACCAGTAGATCTATTTCAATATTGCAAAATATGAGATGAAAAAAAATGGAGCCTAATGCCCTTTAAGATGGATGAAGAATCTGCATGCTCTTTGATTACTGGGATCAGACTTGGAGTATGAGCAGGTCTCAGTTAGCAATGAAAGAAGTGAAAAGTGTAGAAAGATGTGCGGGCTACAATTACACTATCCGTTATAGTTTTCATGCTATTTTTATAAAATTTTATTTCTGATCACTGAATGTATTTTAGAGATCTATTTTACTTATTCTGATTTTTATGAATATCCACATTAATATTGGGGCTAGCACAGTATATTTAGCATTTCCTCATATCCTGCCTAGCAATTCAATTAACTCACCATCTTGCCTATTAAATTTGCTAGCTGGCATGATAGTAATTGTACACATGCATAAAAAAGTGCATGTTTATTTTACCATTAATAAAGAATATAACAATAGGGTGATATTAGTAAACTCTGTGAAACCCTAGAACAGTGCCTTTTATTTTATGAATCAATCATTGTTTTAGAGGGGGAGGAGGATAATCAGCTAATCATTTCCACAACCAGACATGCTTGTTGGTTAATTCCCAACATTAATCTACTGTGTATTGACTTCATTGCGCTGATGCATACCACACATCTCACTCTCACCCCTGCCCAGAATCCTTCCATGGTAAAGTGTTCATCCTATTCTGAAATCAGGATATTTCTAATTGTTTGATCTTTGTCTCAGATCATTTCCCTAGGCTCCTTTATCCTAACCCAATAATTTTCAAATCAAATAATTAATGATAACTGGCAAAACTACAGACATTGAACCTGCTGTTATGCTTTGGATGTGAGGTGCCCCCAAAAGCTTGTGAAACCGTGCAAAAATTTTACAAGTGAAATGATTGGGTTATGAGAGGTTTAACTGGATCATTGCATTAATCCTCTAGTAGGGATTAACTGGTTGTTAAGTAAAGATAGGTAGTGTGGCTAGAGGAGCTGGTTCACTGGGGTCATATCTTTGGGGATATATTTTGGCCCTGATGCATTGAACTTGCTCTGTACTTCCTGGTCCAATGTCCTGAGTCACTTTTCTCCACCATGAAGTTCTTCTACACTTTTTGAGCTCAGAGGAATGGAGTCAGTCAATTGCAAAATATTTTTTTTTTCTTCTCTAAAGTTGTTCTTGTAAGGACAACTTTTGGTCACAGCAGTGAAAAAGCTGACTGAAATAGTTGCACCTAAATCTACCAAATGAGACCCACCAGGAATGGTGTCCAGAAACCCTTTTTATTACAACTCATCAAGTAAATCTGGAAAAAATATCTTTACTATATTCTGATTTCCTGTTTCCTGCTTTTTCTCCGTAATCATGAGAATACCTTATCATTTGCCTCACAATTTCTTCTCCACTCAACATTTCTAATTAGTATTAGTAACATCCATATGGCTAATCCTGGGTTTATCTGCTCTTCAATGACCAATGAACTTCTCCTCTACTCTATTTCTATACCACATTACTTGGAAATGGTCAATGCCGGTACAAAAAGGTAAAAGGAAGAATAGAAAAAAAATTAAAGATTCTATTTGAGGAGACAGTGATTCATAGATTGGGCAGTTCCAAAGTGTAATTGATTTGGAGGCTCCATTGAGGAAACTCAAGGGGAAGATTTTTATAGGATGATCATAGAAGTAAAGCAAAGGAAATACTAGATTGGTTACAGTTACATAAATGCCTTATTTGGTATATTCTGCTGCAAAGTCCTCAGTTGTGTAGCTTTAAGTAAATTGGCAGCATTTGATTGATTATACTTGCTTTCTTTAATATAAATATTCATAAGAAAGAGCTCATGGTAAGTTTCACTAATGTTTTCAAATCAAGCAATATGAAAGGTATATATGAAATCTCACAGGTTTTGTTGGCTAGGAATTTTGAGGCCTGGTTTCCACTTTAGAACTAGAAGCAGTGGATTCTGAAAAATCATAAATCCAATTGCAACTTTACACTTCTTAAAATTTATTTGAATAGTACTAGGCTTGCTTCCTTCTTTAACCCATATATATTCTTCAATTTATTATTATAATTTCTTTCTTGAAAATGTCCTTAAATCTCTTGTTTCTTTCACTTTCAGGTTTATATTCTCTGGTATAACAACCACTGATGAACTCAATAGTTTATTTTCTGGAAGTTTTCATAATGAAAATTTTTTTTACAGAATCCTACATTTTGGAATGACAGTGTTACAATAGATTCATGAACTGTTATATGGACACTTCACAAATATTACTTGCCTACTTTCCACAAGTATCAGATTCCATCTTTTCCTTTTATCAAACCAACCATACTTTGCTCACCACTGATTATTTTAACTTTTTTGTCACTGAGAAAATAAAAGCCAGTAGACGTAAGTCACTTCACCTTCCTTTTACTGAAATGTTTAATACACTTGCTTCTGAATATGCTGTCTCCTTTTCTCCTGTGAAAATAGAAGAGTTTCACCCTCAAAGAATGATCCCTTCACAGATACTATAGGTCACATTTAACTGGCTTTTGTTCCACTTATTTCCCTTATGTTATCTATTGCTCCATCTTCATAGAATTACTCACATTTGGACTTACCTTTTAAATATGAAAAAATGTGAAAGAATAACCTTCCCTTGATTCTTCATCCCACCCAAATTCTTCCTCTTCCTTTTCTCATCTGTTTAAAAAAACTTGCCCCAAAATATAACCTTTTGTTTTGTTTCTACTTCCTCACCACTCTTTTCCTTTTCAATCCATATTCTTCTCAGGTTTTATCATATATTCTGCTGAACTTTATGTTTCTAAATCCAAGTGATACAACTTTCCTCATTTCACCTTCTCCATAGATATTTCATAGGATTCATGTCTTCTTCCTAGAAACTCCTAAAAATTATCCTCTTTAGTCTATATTGCAACCTGTCTATGCTTGTTTTTCTTTATGATCCTGAAAAATCATCCATCTCCTTTGTTTCTGAAATCCCTTACAAGCTTTTAAACATCAGAGTTCTTTAGAAAATTTTTAAATCTATTTTTCTTCTTCTTGCAGTTCTATCATGATGTGATTTCATTCATACACATCATCTAAATGCCATCTTTATGAGAAATGCTCCTACATGCTGTGTGCAATAGAAAATTATTCTCTGAATTATATATTCAATACCTAATTTTATTCTGTACATAAATGTTTAGTAAGCATCTGAAATGTAAAAATTTAACTTTTGGTTTTCCCTACATTTCTTCAGTAGTTTTCCTTCTCAAATAAATACACTAGCCAGCTCAAATATTGTTATAGTGTTTCAAACCAAAACCTGAAACTATTTTAATTAATTACTTTTCATTACCCATTCTACTCATCAATCAAGTCTATAGATCCAGCTTCATGATGGTATCAAAGCAATCTAGTTTCCTACATCTTCACTGATAGCACTCTAACCAGGTCACCATATCATGTCTAGACATCTTTAGTTACCTTACCTAATTGGTCCACCTCTGCCAATTTTCAATCTCTTGCTGTCAAGTCCATTATCCATCTTAATACCATAATGATTATTCTTTTCCTCAATATTCAACAATTGATTTCCATTATATTTAATACAAAAGCAATTAGCATTTGTGTGGCTTATAAGCCCCTCTAAAGCCTGGTTCTTTCCTATCTTAGAAAAATTCGTTTAATTGAGTTTCTCCTTCATTCATTATGCTTTAGTCCAGAGGTAGGAAAAAAATAAGACCTATGGATGTTGAACAATTTTCAATGGTTCTTTTGTGTTTCCGCATATTTTATAAGCAGAGACACTGACCACACTTTGTTCCAATCTTTTCTTTTTTATTAAGAAATTTAGTTGTTGTACAATTAAAAATGCTTCCAATGAAACAATATGATATGTATATATTCTTAAAATGAGATTAACCGCCTAGAGCCTACCCTAATTTCCCATCCTTACCCCTCCCTGTCCTCCTCCCCGCTCCTTTCTGTTACATCTCTACGAATGCTCTATGTTGTGTGTCATTACACCTCTTTTCTAATATGCTTGTCTAGTGAATATCTTGGAAAATGACCTCCCTCTAGATCAAGGCTTCCCTACAAACACTTATTTGCTTAAAAATAACATTTTTACACAGACCTAAAATGGTAAGATTTGTTTTCTGTAGATTATAAAAGATTTAGACTTCCTCGAGTGATGCATTCTCTCCTGTAAGGCAATCCACTATGTACGCAGGGATCAGCAGGCCCTATTTTCATTGATTAGAGAAGATTGAAGGTGAGGCATCTAACACAAATGCTGCTAATCTGACTATTGCTATATGTGAGCAATAATTTGGCCATTGTGTCTGAAACACCAGTCTCATGTCTTTTTCCCAGCAGTGATGAAACTGTCAAAGAATAACTTGTGAAATTGCAAAGTAGTATAAAAATCTTAGTCATATAAATCTCATAGTTCTCAACAATTAAAAGGAGCATTGTTTAGTGTTGATGATAATTACTATGGTATTTGTTTAATCTGAGTTATTTGTCTATTTTGAAAAATGTGGAGATTGCATATAAATATCTAGATCAAGGCTCCTCTTTCAAAATTGTGACCTCCACCTAACTGGGCCTTCCTTCTTACAGTAAAATCACTTGGGTTAAGTAGCAACTCTAACCTTCATATGAGATATGCCCTCCAAATTCACCAAAGACCTCTCACCATATTGTTACCTTGATACTGATATCCACTGTCATTTGTCATTGATTACTGAGTTTGCCCTGTTAATTTCAGTGTTGTGAAGGTGAGGGAGAAAAAAAAAGACAGACCCAAAGGACTAATGTGTATCACAAATTTAGGACAGAGCATATTTCTTTTTGTAAATGAAAAATATTTCTATGTGCTTAATATGCAATCAGAGAGTGTTCCTAAGGGAAGAATACAATTAAGATTTCATTAATATGCAAACAAAGTATATCTTGGTACAAAAAAATACAACTGAAGACACATTTCTACTTAACTCATTTTCCTAACCTGACTAACCCCAAAAGGCAGTTGAGTCATAATCTCTGCTTTCATCAAAAACTCATTTGTAGAGGCTAGAGCTAAACCCAGGCCTCTGTGAAAGGTAGTCAATCTCATGTAGTAGACCCAACAAAGGTGAGGCAACATATAATTTAGGGCAATCATACATATGTACTGGGGAGGAGTAGAGAAGGGGTAGATGGGGGAGGGGAGAGGGAGGGAGGGAGAATAGGGAGGGATCTAGGGGGTAATTCTGATTTAAGTATATATGAATATCATATTGTTACTTTATATGCATTTTTTAAAGAGGGAGGGACAATGAGAGAGAGAGATAAAAAGAGAGAGAATCATTTTTTTTATTTAGTTTTTCATGTGGGTTTAATTGCTCTGAGACTTCGTTGTGTACATGGTGATGGGGTTTGAACTCCCGTACTCCCATATGACAGGTAAGTCCTGTAACCACTGAGCCACTGATCCAGCCCCTTTTAATGCATGTTTGATTGCCCAATAACTAAATTTCTTAATAAAAAAGGAAAAAATGTCTTGCTTTCACTTCCTAAAACTGAGGACAGACCAGCTAGGGCCATTTCATACTGTTCCATTTACCTGGAGTGCATTTTCTATATTCACAAGACTTGCTTCATTTTATCCTCTAAATCTCAGTTTAGATATCATCATCTCAGAGAGATCTACTCTAAAAAACCTTTCTAATTAGATCTGTCCTTGTTCATTCTCTACCATGGCCATTTTCATAATTTTATGGCACTTTTCTATAATTATAGCTTCCTAATGATTTGCTGGTACATGTAATATCTCTTTTATTACTAGATTACATTCTTTTTTAAAGATAAAGGGACAATTTTTAACTAGTTTTTCTTATGGCTTTCATTGCTTCAACATTTCATTGCATTTGTGGTGCTGGGGTTCAAACTTGTGGCCTTGTGCACGTCAGGCAAGCACTATACCTGCCAAACCATCACTCCAGCCCCTGTACTATAAGGTTTTTAAAGAAATAGTCCTGTCCATGTTTATATATTATTGCATGGAGGACTATATAAGTATACTGGTTCCAATATTTAATGAGTGAATAAAAAATTGATGACTTCTCCTCTCCTCTTCTAATGTTTCAGAGATGAGCTCTTTGAAGTAATAGTCTCAGTTACAATAAAAAATATAAAAAATTATGTTTTTGCTTCTTTCTTTTTTGCAGTTACTCTATGTGCTTTTCAAAATTATCTACTTTAATGGGATGTTATTTTTATTAATATGCTACAGACAAATGAGAAAGAAAGGTTAAATAACTTGTCCAATTATACATATTTAGTATGTGACAAAATTGGGATGTGAATATATTTGCAGTGCAGAGTCTAGAGATTATGTTTTACTGCTTAATTTTCAGCACACTATCCCTATTATTCAGGATTTCAGAAAACAGAAATGAAGATTTGTGTGCAAAATTTCATGGAGAATATTCTCAGAAATGACCTTTGTGGGTTAATGAAAAAAAAAAGCAGCAGGATAGGACAAAAAAAGTTGAGCTGCAAAGTTGTTTCAAATAGTTGGTCTGCTCCATGGGTATCGGTTGCTCTCCTAGGGAGCTCTTCAGGTGTGAATGAGGGCAAGCGGGACACATTTTGTACTTCTTTCACATAGCATTTGGTTTTAGTCAATTTTTTTCATTACTGTGAATGAAAGCCTTGACAATAACAATGGAAAGGAAGAAATATTTGGGGGGAATTTCATGGTTTTAGAGATCTCAGTCTATAAAGTGCTGATTCTGTTACTCTGGGCCTAAGGTGAGAAAGAACATCTTAGTGGGAGGGTGTGGTGGAGGAAAGCAGGTCAAGACAGACAATCAAGAAGCAGAGAGAGACTAAGCTCAACTCACTAGGGACAAAATATATACCTCTAAAGCATCTCCCCAGTTATCCACCTTTGGCACCCACACCCTACCTGTCTGTAATTATCACCCAGCGACTCCATTCAAGTGGAGTAATGTGCTGATTCAGTTAAAGATCTCAATACTCAATCATTTCTCCTCTAAATTTTCTTGTATTGCTTCTCACATGAGCTTTTTTTTTGGGGGGGGGTCATGTCATATGCAAAACATAGCACTACCCAAGGTAGGAAGCTGCCAACAAGGGCCATTCCAGAGAGGCACGTAAATGTGATTCATCACTACACCATACATGTGCAGCTGGAGAACTGATGCTTTCATTCTGAAAAAGAAAAATATGGATGGTTGCACCCAGAACATCTACTGGAATTCATGATTTGTACCACTGATTTTTAAACTCAATTTCAATCCAGCTGAAAAAAGTTCTAGGATTTTTGTTGGTACCTTTTCCTGAACAACCTAATATCTAAAATTTAATGGTGAAAACTATACCCCCTGATTCTATGTAGTTTGTCCAAATATTATTGATCTTCACTTTTTTAGATTCTCTACAATCCATATTTTTTTTCTTGCTCCTTTAATTCTCTTAGTTTGGGTTCCTCACTAGTGATATCTGAACTTCTGGTTGTTGTACACTTCTTTAATTGTGGCTATTGCACTATTTTCAAAATAGAGCAAGAAACTATCCAAAATATATTCCAGTAATTACTGGAGTACCAAATAGTTTTTTTCTTGCTCAGATTAAATAAGGACAACTCCAGATTGATTTCTCAAATGACTTAATGTTTGGTGTCTTTGTAAAAAGAGTACAAAGTGACTAAGAGGCAGTTACAATTTGCTTCTGGGTCATATTATGAGCTCACATCTATGAGCTCTAGATCCACAAGGACCACAGTTGCAAGGATAGCATGCAAGTGAATATTTTTGTCCAGATGAGGGATCTTGGAAACAAATCTGATCATTCACTGATTAATATTCATCTGCTAGGTTTGGGACTACAACACAAGCTTCTGGTTTCTTACCCATGGATTCAGAATTGGCTTAGAATCTTTTGAGGGGAAATCTTACTATTTTCCACTCTGTGGAACTGAGAGACACAGATCAGTTTGCTAACATAAGGAAAAGCAGGTGCACAGAAAGCAGAAAAGAGCACCATTTAGAAAAAGAATTATTTGTCCAGCTCTTTCCTCAGCCCAGTCCTGATGTGACTCCATGAATTTCTTATCTCCACTCCTTATATGAATTTCCCATGTGAATAAACTTATTCAAGTGCTGTTTTCTGATTAAATGTAAGAGTTTTCCCATAGCAACCTACCCTTTCACCTTTAAGTAATTGTGGAATGAGACCTAACATCCAAGACACTTTGAAAAATTCAAATAAATATTGGAGTTGACATTTGATATGACTGGTGAGTTCCATTTAAAGTTCACAGTACTAGTAATTTCACCTGTTACAAACGTGTACCCTAGGGAAAAGAAAAAAAACTCCTGAGGAAAGAAAAAATTCCATTTAAAAGTGGGTTATAAATATAAATGTTAACCAAAGAAAAAAGGTACTTTTATTTACTTAATTTATATTTTTACTCATGATTCTTTCTGGCTGTTCAAAAACAGTACAAAAATGATATAGTGGTTTTAGACTGTAATAAAATAAAAATATTTCATTAAGATTTTTTTTAAATTTGCTTTTAGAACAAGAGTGTTAGGTGAAATGATCTATTTCCTGGTTCACATTTTTCTTTTGAAAAATTTTGTACATGTTAAGAATCTATAATTTAGATGAAGCCTTATCATTACTTACTATTTTGCAAGGAGTTCACCTATATTTATAACAACTTGATATACTCAGAATGCCAGGTCAGAGTGTAGGTGGCAAGATTGCTGTAAAACATAAAACCATTATTACTCTTTTAGTTTTGTGCTTGCCTTTAAATATATGATTTCATTACTATATAATTTATTTGAATAATGTTTTACGCAGAAAAGACTCAGTAATAATATCATAGTTTTACCGGGAGTCTGCGCTGAAACAAAGTGGCACATATTTGTTCCTGCATTACTCGGCAATATGATGGATGATGGCAATTACTGGAAAGAACAATATTAGTTTTACAGTTATTGTTATTAACTTAAAGTGCTAAGAATAAAATCCCATATTTCACTAGATACTCCAATCACCGCCAAAATATGTGACACAGGAACATTTTATAATCCCTGTATTTTACACTGGCTGCACAACTAGAAATTGGCAGAGTCAAATCATTTATATCTCCTTATTACCAGCTTGCAGAAGCCATTGAGAATATGGAGCTAGTGATGGATATTTTTGTGGCAGATGTTGTTTTATTCTCTTCCACTGTATTAAATTTACCATACATTGGTTCCTCTGCAGTTTATTAAAGTTTCACAAAGAGATTAGCTGTAGAATAACAAGGCATACAACTTGCTTACCCTTGTTCCCATTGACAAACAACATGTTTATTTATTCATAAATTATGAATATCATAAATATGGAATATATATGTAGTCAGTAAATATTTAAGGAGACAATCTTAGTAAAGCATTTTCTTAAATTCCAGATATTTAAATAAACTGTTACAAAATCTTCCTTGTTTTGAAAATAAGGTAGACATCTGCTGTTTTCTAATGTTTCAGTTCCTCAGAACAGAAATAACATTTTGAAATCTTATTCCCCAAGATGTTAGTATTAAGGTATTGGACCTGTAGGAAGGAGGTAGTTACATTATGAGGGGGCAGTCAGCTTGAATGGATCAATGCTCTTAAAAAAGAAATCCTGAGAGCCCTACCTGCTCCACCCATGTAAGTTTGAAGTAAAGAGGCCATCTGCAGCATGTTTGTCTTGGACTTCCCAGCATCCAAAAAATGTGAAGAATAAATTTCTATTCTTCATGAGCTATCAGTATATGGTATTTTGTTACAGCAGCCCAACTGAACTAGGACTACATATAAATAAAACTGAGTCAATTGTACATTTCAGGAAAGAAAGATTAAAGCATAAAAATATTTTTCTTTTCTGTTTTATAATTGCTTTCATTGATTCAATTCATTAAGAAGGATGCATTATAGGAGACATACCAAGATCTCTGGAACAAGAAGTAGCATACTATTCAAACAATGCTGTTGTATAATTTAAAATAGGAATATGGAGAAGTAAAATAAAAAAAAATCTTAGTAAAAATCTTAGTAAGACTCACATATACAGATATATAAAATCGAGTTAACGGTATCCTGAGTTAAAGGCTTATGTACAGTTAATATAAGAAATAATTTTAGGGAGCAAGAATAATTAATAGAGGAGTAACAGTGGAAGAGGAAAAGACAATTAAGATGCATTTGTTGTTGGTTACTAATGCTGATCATGCCAGAACCTTCTGAAAAGCCTGATGAAATGTGGCTAAGAAGTGCTACTTGGAGGATGCAAGGGAGAAGGATAGCCTATTGATTCCCATTTCACAGTGGCCCCAAAGGTGCTGACAGCACTGTGCTTCCGTTGCACATGGCCAGTGCCACCAGTTTCCTGCCAATCTTTCGGGCAGCAATGTCAGAGGCTTTCCTGAGCTGGAGGAGAGAACTTCTTGGTGTCGGTCAAAGCAAAGCAAGACACCATTGGGATATACTTTGAGAAGCTGATCTAACTAAGCCTCCAACAGAGGCTGAGAAGTTCTGAAGTGCCACCCAAAAGGGCCCTAATACTGTGATATGCTTCCTTCAAGAATTTGTGGAATTAATATGAAGATTTTGGTAATAATAATGATTAGACATGCTTGGATTTTTCTAAAAGAGGTACTAAATCTGTGAACCATTGTATTGGGATTGAAATATCTTCTAGGCCATCTTGAGGTTGTTTTTATTCTTCATTATGTTACCATAGAAACATAGCACAGCACACTGTTTTTAGCTTAAGTTCCAGTTTTGTTATTCCTAATTTTATTATTAAAGCTACATAAAATGTAGGCATTATACAGAATATTTCCTGCTTTACAAAAATGACTGAATTTCATTTTATGGATAGGCAAACTTAGAGAATGGCTCAGAGCATTCATTTTGTGGCAGGCTCCTTTATTTAAGTACCAGTCTAATACTTACGATGTGGCTTTTGGAAATTTACTTAATTTGCCTATATCTTATTTTCTTGGTGTAAGAAATGAGAGAAGTAAAAATCGATACTGCATAGAAATTGTTGTGGGGATTAAGTGAGTTTATAAAGTAATCCATATAGAATGATGTCTGGCATAAAGTTCATTTAAATGTTTTTTCTAATTTGGTTTCATTTCTGGAGTTATCTTCAAATCAAAACCACTTTTCAAACACATTTTCAGTGAGTACCACATACAAGTATCAAACCACAATTAAAAATATGTATAACAGAAAATATTTGAGATGATTTAAAGCGATTATGGCTTGCACTGAGATTTCTATCTAAAAATCAGTTATGATAATTACAAAACAGAGCAACTGAGAAGAGACTACGTAGGTCAGCACAAATATCTTTTTATGGAATAGCTTATTTATATACTGGGAGTCTTTATAAGTATTTTGAAAAAAAAGAGAATTATGTTTTTCTTCAATCCACTTTGAATATATTCATCATGATTTACACTCTTAATTTATTATCCAATACAAACTTCCCTTCACCTCCTTTTTCTCTACTCTAGAATATTAAAAGTTAAATACTTTTCTGCTAGCCATTTTCCAGCTAGATATAACTTGTGAAAATAGTTTTGAGCATTGAATTGTAGGTACACTTTTACCCTTCCAGATAAAACCTCAAAGTCTTGCAATAAAATAACTTTTACTGCATTCTTTCTTCCAGTCTAGAATGGGGACATGAGGTTAGAGGTTGGGGTAGCCATCTTGCATCCAAGAGGATAAAAGTTGAAAGACAGTTTTTTTTCCATGACCATACTTTTGAATAGGTGCAATAGACCTGAACTGCCTAGCTCCAGATTTCAAGTTAAATGAGAAAGATAAATGCCATCGTTATTAAAGTTACTGCTTGTGATGTTCCACATCATAGAGTTCAATTTTAGATCTAAGTATAAATAAATGTCCTTTTTATATCTTTTTATTTTTACTCATTAATATACTAGATGATAAGAAAGAATCATAGACAAAGTCTTCAGTTCATTTGAAAAACAAAATTAAAATAGAATAATAAGGCATCTAGCTGTTTTTAATTTTCATCATCTTTAAATATTTATTACATATTAACAGTGGAAAGAAGAGCATTAGAATAGAATTTGAGGATTTACTGATTTCTGAACATTTAGCATACAGCTTATCATGGAAATTTGACATCCGCTTTGTGAGAAAAATAGAAAATTATCACATTTCTTTATAAAATCATTCATACTTTATCTCTGCAAGTAAATAGCAAGCCATTTAGGAGCTGATAAAATTGCCGTTTTTTCTCATAGATTCTGGTGTAGAATTGTGAACAAAGTAGAAGCTCAATAAATAATTAATGAGTGAATACATTAAATGAATATACTTAATTGATCAATATTTTATCTATATA